>LBNU01036969.1:53354-99844 GCA_014162995.1 Artemisia annua | reverse complement strand
GTTACAAAAGAGTGTTATCTTACAGAAGTCATTCCATTTTTTAAACAAATCAAAGAACATTTTGAATGCATGGAAACGTCCCTTAAATCAGAGATTAATGAAATGAAAGAGGTGTTTAAAAATCTGGAACTTGAAGGAAAACAAACGGTAATAGATCTTCAACATAGTGAAATTGCGAGGAAGAATGCTCTCATCATGAATGATAATTTAATTGCTATGTGCATTGCTCAAGATGTGTTTTATACTGTTACTGATTCATCTTTAACTGCTTCCCAATTTCATGAAATGTCTGTTATGTTAAATGTTTTACAGAATCGTGTTGTTGAGCTTGAGGGGGGGGGGAATTTAAAATTGCGTGAAAAAATTCAAAATGATGATCATGATAACATGGTCAAGCATTTGTCAAAACTAGAGGTCGACAATCTTAATTTGCAATTAAGATTTCAACATCTAGAAGAAAGAATTAGAAACTCAAAGGCCAAAACATCTTCGGATGCTCCGGAATTTGATGCATATTTTGAATTAGCCAAACGGGATGAAAAAATTCAAGCTCACACTAACACAATTCGGAAACTGAAGGTTCAAATTACCCAATTAAAGTCGAATAAATGTGAGGTGATTGATACTAATAAACCTCCGTGTTTAGATTCTCAAAATATTCAACTTCAAAACATCATCGAACACCTCAAATGTGAAAATGATTGTTTTCAAGCCGAAAACTCAAAGATCAAATAACATTACAAAGAGTTACATGATTCAATCAAGATCTCATGAGATAAAACCAATGAGAAAATAACTTCTTTGCTAAATGAAATTGAGAATCTAAAGACTCAGGCGAAAGAGAAAATACTCCCCATGGCCGGTAAATCTAAAAGAAATGCGTGTGAGGCCATAACCATTCCTCTTCACCTTAGGAATAATGCGCTTGTCCATAGTGAGTACCTTAGGTATCTTAAGGATTGCCTAGACATGCTTTGTGAGACCATTGAAGAGGTTAGAATGGTGAGACCTGCTGATAATGACGTCCTTGATGTTTATTATCTCACCAATAGATCATATGAACTCTTAGATTATGCCATTGGTACATGCCCCAAAGCTGTTTGCATGAGAGATAAGGTTCATGAACCAACCTCTAAGGATAAGAACAAGCGTGTTACTTTTTGTGTACCATTAACATAATCTGAGCATAACTCACCTCATACCAATAATCAAACAGAAAGACCACGATCTAATGTTCCCATCATTAATTCTACAGGAGTAAAAGTTGTCACTAATGCTAGCGGGTCAAAGCCTAATTGGAATACAAGGAATGTTAGGACCTCGCCAGCTAGGAGTGCTCAAGGAAAGGAAGTAGAAGACCACATTAGGAACAATAAGACTGATCTGAATGTTATGAATCGTGTTGATTCTAGTATTAGCTCTAGGCGTACTGTAATTAATTCGAATTCTAAAGCTACTTGTGAGATCTGTAATGACTATTTAATTTCTGGTAATCATGATGAGTGTGTTAAGTTATGTTTGAATGCTTCCAAATTACCCCCTGTTTATCATGCTGTGTATTATAAATGTGGAAAATGAGTTTGGAAAGCAACAGGAAGGAAGTTTTCTACTGTTGGCTATCGTTGGAGACCCACTGGAAGAAAATTCCCAATAGGAAGTCAATGCTCCTTTGCTAAACTGCCTAATCCTAGGTTTTCCAATTTTAGGTTTGGAAGAAAACTGCCAGGATTTTTCCTATAGAAACTCAATGCGTTAACCATAAGTCTAGTGCCCCCGTAGGTTATGATATGATTAAGGATATTTTTGAACCTTCCTCTTCTGTTGCTATTAATAATGCTTATGCTAACCAATCGGATCCCACTTGTGATTGGGGATCCACGTTTTCCAGTTATCCATATCTGTCTGGTTCCAAATGCAGGTCGTACAAATCGCCCTGTGGTATTTGGACTCAAGCTGCTCAAAACATATGACTGGGGATCGCTCGCGGCTCAGAAATTTCGTGAAAAAGTTTATCGGGACTGTTAGATTCGGGAATGATCATTTTGGTGCAATAATGGGTTATAGAGACTATGTGGTTGGCAACAGCGTGATTTCTCGGGTATATTATGTAGAAGGGCTTGGGCACAATTTGTTCTCCGTTGGTCTATTTTGTGATTTAGATCTTGAGGTAGCCTTCAGAAAACACACTTGTTATGTTAGAAGATTGGATGGTGTGGATCTTCTGAAAGGCAGATGTGGCTCAAACCTCTACACTATATCCATTGAAGATATGATGCGGTCATCACCAATTTGTTTACTATCTAAGGCTTCTAAGAACAAGTCATGGTTGTGGCATCGTCGTTTGAATCACTTGAACTTCGGTACCATCAATGAGCTCACTCGTAAAGATCTTGTTCGAGGAATGCCCAGGCTGAAGTATGAAAAAGATCATCTCTGTTCCGCTTGTCAGCTTGGCAAAAGCAAGAAGCAATCTCACAAACCCAAAACTATCAACACCATTATGGAAGTTCTTCATACCCTTCACATGGATCTATGTGGTCCAATGAGAGTGCAAAGCATTTTTGGAAAGAGATATGTGTTAGTGATCGTTGATGACTACTCTCGGTTTACATGGGTTAAGTTCCTCAGATCCAAGGACGAGACACCTGAAATTGTCATCAAACTAATCAAGCAGCTGCAAGTTGGACTCAATAAAACTGTCAGATTCGTCCGCACAGATAACGGAACTGAGTTTGTCAATCAGCAACTTACTCAGTTTTATGAAGATCTTGGAATTAATCATCAAAGAAGTATACCTCGAACACCTCAGCAGAACGGAGTCGTTGAAAGATGAAACCGTACCCTTGTAGAGGCTGCACGAACTATGCTGATTTTCTCTAAAGCTCCTATGTTCCTCTGGGGAGAGGCAATTGCAACTGCTTGTTACACTCAGAACCGATCACTAATCCACCCTCTTCACAGCAAAACCCCCTATGAGCTGGTGCACGAGAGAAAACCCGATCTCTCCTTCCTTCGAGTTTTTGGTGCATTATGTTACCCAACCAACGATAGTGAAGACTTGGGAAAGCTCAAGGAAAAAGCTGATATTGGAATTTTTGTTGGCTACGCACCAAACAAGAAGGGTTATCGAATCTACAATAAAAGAACCCGACAAATCATGGAAACTATCCATGTCACGTTTGATGAGCTGTCCGAGCAAATGGCTCCTGCATACTCCAGTTCAGGACCCGTATCTAATCTTTTGACTCCTGGACCAATAAGTTCGGGACTCGTACTTCCTTCCATCACCGATGCTCCTTTTGTGCCACCCACTAGTGAGGACTTAAAGAAATTATTTGATCCAATGTATGATGAGTATTTTGAGCCTCAACAGAGAGTAGAACCAGAACCACAAGTCATAGGTCCTGATGCTGCAACTAATGATGAACCTCAACCTACAAATGGGCCTTCCATCTCCATCTCTCTTAGTCAGAATGCACCATCATCCAGTCACACTCAATCCACTCACGCCAATCAACCTTCTTCAATTCCTCAAGGGGTCACATCAGAAAATTCATTTGAAGTGAACCCCTTTGCTCAACCACGTGATGAACCGCCCCCTCCCGACTGTGCTATGATTATCGCCCTCAAATGGATATTGAAAGTGAAGCTTGACGAATATGGTGAAGTTCTGAAGAACAAAGCTCGACTAGTCGCCAAAGGATACAGACAAGAAGATGGCATTGACTTTGAAGAATCATTCGCACCAGTTGCCAGAATTGAGGCCATCATAATCTTTCTTGCCAATGCAGCCAGTCGGAATATGATTGTCTATCAAATGGATGTGAAAACTGCATTTCTTAATGGTCAATTAAAGGAGGTGGTATATCTAAGCCAACCAGAGGGTTTTGTTAATCCTGAATACCCAAATCATATCTATCGCTTGAAGAAGGCACTTTATGGACTTAAACAGGCACCCAGAGCTTGGTATGATACTCTATCCAAATTCCTCCTAGCCAACAAATTCACCAAAGGGGTGGTTGACCCTACATTGTTCACTAGAAAGTCAGGCAAGCATCTACTCCACGTTCAGATATATGTGGATGACATTATCTTCGCCTCTTCAGATCCATTGGAATGTGATTGGTTTGCACATGAAATGAGTACAGAATTCCAAATGTCCATGATGGGGCAAATGTCATTCTTCTTGAGGTTGCAAATCTCTCAAAATCCTCACAGTATCTTCATCAATCAATCCAAATATGCTACTGAAATCCTAAAGAAATTCGGATTTGAATCTTGTGATGCTGTAGACACCCCAATGGTAGAGAGGACAAAACTGGATGAGGATGTTGAAGGGGCACCAGTTGACCAAACCAAGTATCGAAGCATGATCGGATCATTGATGTATCTCACAGCTACCAGACCAGATCTCTTATTTGCTGTTTGCATGTGTGCTCGTTATCAATCCAAACCTACCAAAAAGCACTTAGAAGCAGTCAAAAGGGTCTTCAGGTACCTTCAAAGAATGATTCACATGGGCCTTTGGTATCCTAAAGACACTACAATGGCTCTCACTGCCTACTCTGATGCTGATCATGCGGGATGTCAAGATACTCGTCGAAGTACTTCGGGCGGTGCTCAATTTCTAGGAGATAAGCTGGTTAGCTGGTCGTCAAAGAAGCAAATGAGTACATCGATCTCCTCTACAGAGGCTGAATACATTGCCATGTCATCCTGTTGTGCTCAAATCCTTTGGATGAGGTCTCAATTATCCGAATATGGTTTTGTTTACAACAAAGTTCCGATGTACTGTGACAACAAAAGTGCCATTGCTCTTTGCTGCAACAACGTCCAACACTCAAGATCAAAGCACATTGATATTCGACATTATTTCATCAGAGAACAAGTGGAAAAGGGAATCGTGGAACTTTACTTTGTGAGAACGGAATTTCAACTGGCTGATATCTTCACTAAGGCACTTCCTAGAGAAAGGTTTCAATTCATTCTCCCACGTCTTGGAATGAAGAGTATCACTCCTGAGTCACTCAAAAGTCTTTAGGTGAGGAGTAATGGATTCACTTCACATATCCTTGTACATATTCCTTTAAAACAAAAGAAAAATTATAAAAATTATAAAACCAAGAAAATACCAAAAATAGTTTGCCTAAATAATGGTTTGCTATTACTTCAGATAGCAACCCGATTTTCAAAAATGAGGAAAACGCGTCACCATTTCGACACCATTAAGACGATTGTTCCTAACAACGGATGAATTTCATCCGGGCATGGATTACTTTACATCTGTGCACCTCCGAAAAGTTGTATGCTTCAGTGCAACTTTTCTAGTAAAAGAAGGGAAGTCTTCTTTTATCCCAAAATCTCTCTCTTAATGATTCTTCAAGAGAGTTTTTGAGGTTTACAAGGTGGCTATTGGACTTAAATTTTCACAAATACCTTGCCGCTCAACTTAATGACTACAAAACGTCAAATTGAAAACGGGTCATTAATTGAGGGGGAGTGTATTTGCTCAAAATTTCTGCACCTTTAAAAACTTTGTGCACCAGCAGCAGTGAAAAAGTGTCTCAAAATCAGTAAATGTTAAAACTTTTATCACATCTTCTCCCAATTTTCTTCTAAAATCATTTAAATCAATTGGGATCACAAAATCTCAAAAGATTTGAAATTTTTTGATCGGGGGAGAGAATGTGATTTAAATATGAAATCTGATTTTAAACGTGATGTTTTTGGAACTCAAAGGTACACTCTCCCGTATGTGCTAAAATTTTTGAAGTCTTTGAATTTTAATCATAGCACATATTGAGGGGGAGCAAGTGTATAAATGATGAATAAATGATCTCAAGTGTTCTTTGAAATCTGATTTTAAACGTGATGTTTTTGGAACTCAAAGGTACACTCTCCCGTATGTGCTAAAATTTTTGAAGTCTTTGAATTTTAATCATAGCACATATTGAGGGGGAGCAAGTGTATAAATGATGAATAAATGATCTCAAATGTTCGTTTTCCCGTATGTGCTAAAGTTTTAAAAACTTTCAAATTGAATCAATCAATATGCACATATTGAGGGGGAGCAAGTGGCTAAGAGTCTTTCACGTGTTTTTACAATAACAAGTAGAAACCGTGAATTGATTATGACTCAGATCTGACTCATGAATTGACGAAACACAAACGTTTGAATTCGAAAGGATCTATCCAAGTAGAAAGTACCGTTTCGAGAAGCCCTTCTTAGATGTATACTTTGACGGGTCTAACTTCTTTTTTTTAAGGAATGTTAACAACTTCAAGTTAGTTATTAGGGCTAGTTATCACCTAAAAGCTGATAATGGATCCCTTTAACTAAGCAACGTAAACGTGTCCCTAGGGTATATGTCTATTAAGAGTAGATCAATTCAAAAGTGCGACTCATCCCGACATGTGCAAATTTCTTTCAACCTCCTATGAGCACATGTTAAGGGGGAGCATTTGAAAAGATACAAAACTCTCAAAGTGTTAACAAAACATGTTTATTAATCATAAACACTTTGAGAGAATTTTCAATGATTTGGTTATATGGCGATTGTGGAAAGATACCAAAAGACCGACCACTTTAATTTAATGCATGGAGTTATAAGGATGGTAAGGTTAGGTATATGTTCCCATGATCCACCAGAACCGGAGGGATCTTCCCAGGGACAATCCAATAGATAGATTAGAAGTCCTTAGGAATGATTGAAAAAAGGAGAAAAGTGAGAAAGGGAAGAGTGCCGACTGAGACTGAGCTAGGACTGGAACAAACCCAACAAGGTTCTAGTAATGAAGTCTCGGTAAGCACTGAAGGGGTTGAAGAATTAAAAAGAAATGAAATGAGAAAGGGTGAAAAGAAATAGCCCTCCAATTATTCAACCTTAGGGCAGAAACCGGGTTCAATTCATATGCTACTGATTGTTACCAAGGTAACATCGGTATTGAAGATAAAGACGTCATGGACCCAGTGACGCACTGCACTAAACCTCCCAGCCACTCAAGTTCTCTTAAAAGAGCTTGTTTCATTCTCACGGGGAACCGGTGTAAACTATCGACTTGTCTCTTAGAGCTAGTTGATATTGAAACAGGAGACCCCTCCCTAGTCTCCGCATAGGATAACCAATGTGCACTTATCGAGTCTAGAGCCACGAGATGCATCAAAAGATCTCGTAGGAACACTTGATACTTCTACACTGGTTGTTCAACATTAAGGACACCAGATGTAATATTTTGAGTCCTACGCAGGTCTTAGCAATCTGCCAAGAACACTTATGAGGGAATATACATAAGTATTTCCCAGTGATTGAGTGGAAACTCCTGCCAGGGTCAACATCAAACAGCCATGACAGCAGGTCACTTCGGTAATCTCTTGTGGATTACGCTTAGTGTTTACGGTGGTGTTCCGAAAGGTCTACAGTCGTGGGGTGATCTCCAGCGACTCACGTAATCGTTGGTGTACTACGGTATGTCAGTGGAAGCCCTTTCGGGGGCATCCGATTAGGAACGGCCTTGGTAAGGATTAGAGAAAGTCTTCACACTATGCTGTTGACGATCTCGAAGTCCGAACTTGTAAGTGCCGGTATGTTTATTACTAACCAAGTTTATGCAGCTCAACATACCAAACTTATCATGTTCACCACCATCACTCTAGTTCCACATGCTCATACCAACATCTAAAAGGAGCCGACAGAACCATTCAACCATGGAGATTCACTCAACAAAGATGTATGGGCATGTTGGAAAGGCGTATTCCAATCAGAGACTAAGAGGTTGATGATTGATGCCGATTGCTGAAAAGATGCTGATTCATCATCTCATGCTTACACTTCAACATCAAATCTAAAGATATCATGATCAAGGAATGGGCTTCAACTATGCTTCCACAACTCTGATGCAGAAGATCATGATCCAGAAAAGTGTGAGCATGACAACACAAAGACAATCACAACATCACGAAGAGACACTTCCACTCACAGATGACTTGAAGCTAAATATTTGGAGGATGAGCAAAAAACAAAGTCAAAGATCATCCTATACATCAAGGAAGTCATCTTGAGTCCGGTGCAGAAAGCGCTAAGTTTTTATCAATGAAGAATAAACTACTGCGAGCTACACAAACATCGACAAAGATCTCAATGCAAGAATTCAAGATTTAATTTCGGGGTGACCTCCCTTAGGGGGAGATTGTTAGGAATACGATTTTCTTAGAAAAGATTCGGTCACCCCAAGTACGATTAAGCATTGTTTAGCTCGTAGTATTTATAATAGTTATTAGTACGTAGATTAGAAGTAGTTAGTATTCGTGGAGTCGGGTCGGGTCTTTACCCACTGTCAGCCTTATCCACAGCCCGTAATGGCAAAACCTTGTACATATAAAAGCCCTCTCCATCCTTGGAGAGTGTTGAACCTCTCATAATTTATTCTCTTTTTTTTGGTTTTCTCTCTAGGTTCCATCTCTTTCTCTCTCTACTTTCTCTCTCTATAATTCTTTCTTTCTTTCTTTCTTTCTTGTAAATGATCCATACCACAAGGTTCCATACGTGTTATATGTTTATCTAGTATCCTACACGTTAGAATTTAACTTTTTATATAAAAATATCAAAATACATCGCATGAGTATGCATGACTAATACTTAAGTAAAAATAATGATTTAGATGTGATTAAATCACTTAGTGGTGATGAATAAATATTTGTTAATATCAATTGAAATAATCATGTTAGAGTCGAGATGGTGAACTCGATGCTATTTTACAACAATTCACTGTTTTTTATCAATTACAAGTGACGTTTTCATATCTACTTATAGTGGTGACATGATTCGATTACCATGGTGTTTTTAAAACAATCAACTAATTTTCTGTTAATGCGTTGAAGAAAAGATACTCTTTTTTAAAATTCCGTTTCATAGCATGAGTACTTGGCTATTCCTACAACATAGTTCTTAAAAAAACTCTCTCGACACTTTTATATGGTCAGTTCGGTAGTCACAACTGATGACGTATGGTATGGATTCGGGTCATGCATCAATCCAATACGCAAGCCCATCACGAATGGGCCATTATAATGATATTCGCAGCCCACGGGGCCTGCGGATACGGAATTATGTTTAAAGCCCACCATGAGTGGCCAATACTCAGGCCCACGAAGGCCCAAGCCCGGACACGGGCACTTGCCCGGCATACGATATCTTCTATTATTTTGATAGATATCGGATACCGAATATTGGGGAACACGAAATCAACTAGGGTTTCGTGTGTATAAATAGAGGTCTCCTAGGTCCTCTACAGGTACGATACTAAACCCTAATTCACAAGTCTAAAACCTAAACGCGATTACTTACTCTCACGCCGGAGGATAATCGGGGGAAACAATCCCTCGGTAAGCCTAACGGTGTTTCTTGTTTCTCTTAGTGCGCAGGTCTCAAGCACTTATACCCGAATTGGTACTCAAGCCAAGCCTTGCCCAACTTTTGTATCAACAACAACCGCCAAATTGCTCTATTTTGTCTCTTACGCATAGTCCTCAACCACCGTAAGGATGTTCACGCGTGATCCTCGGACATCATTACACGAGGTCTAATAGATCCTATTTTTCATTTTAGCGCTTTTAAGCTGTGGTCTATGATTACATGAGGAGGTGAAATAAGAATATTGGATAGCCCAAGGGTATATAAATTCATGCGTCTTCTTTACTTCCGTATGTTAATTGTTTATTATTTATTGTTTTACTATATTGTATTAGCAACCAATGAAAAAGACGTGCGAGGAATTAAAATAATAATGTCGTGGTGCGATCTGCTCAAGTGATCTATGTATCATTTATTCACCATGTTTTCCGTGGTGTTTTCTATGTAGTTGCTTGTTGAGCCTTTTGCTTGTAGTGTTATAGACTTGCAAGTATCATATGCCCATATGCTTTATATTTATCTATAAACATTTTGATATCATATGTAACAACCTGGATCATTGACAATGCCATTTATGTGTTAAAATTATAAAAAAAATTAAAAGGTTTATCAGTGATTACTATTAGTCCTTCAATTTTGTTTAATCTCCTTTTGCTCTTTAATTTATACGATATACAATAATACAATATCTCATACTTTAACTTTTGCTCTTTTTGAGCTTTGCATTACATTAAACACTTGAATTCATACAAATTATAACTTCGCTCATAATATTGGTTTATTTTTGCCGCAACGCGGGAGCAATAATACCTTGTGGAGATCAATTCAAGAGGATGTGTAATACGATTAAAGGATTGTTGGCAAACAAGCAAATTCAAAGAACTGGAAACGAAATCCCATATGGTATTTAAAGAAATCAAAGAGAATTATGAAAATTATATTATCAGATACAATTAACTAATTACAATACAAAGACACTTAATAAAAGACACGCACAATATAGGCCTTATTAGCTAAGATCATCTCTCAAGCAATGAGAGTTTGTCAAACACAAAATAACCTAAATTGAAAAACAAAGACAAATCGGAGTGTCCCAGAAAGCGAACTCGATGCTAGATAGTCTCAACTCTCAATCCTGTACAATCCAAACTATAACAAGGTGAAATCAGTCAAGTTTGAAACAAACGGACCAAAGTCAATGAAAAACCAAAACCAATTGCAAAATTAGAGCAAAACAAAACAAATACAGAGATAAACGAGTGTAGAACAGACGAAACCAGATGCAAGCAGGACCATGCAAATGCAGACAACATAACACATAATCAGGAAGGGGAAAAGAGTAGAACAGGGAGGCAGGTGCAGAGGACAATCAGATATAACCAAATAAGTGCAGAGCACAATCAGACATATGCAGAATCGAGTGAAATCAAGCATCTACATATGCAGAACTAAAACATGTTATTGTAGTTTCACATAACTACAATAATTTATCGGATTATTAAAGACTGTTACATCAGCATCACCAACACCACCGCAAACCAGATTTAACATATATTAATCAATTATAACCCGATGCAAATACAGAGGTCAGTGCAAGCGTATAGGAGTTTTAGCCCAAATAAGGAGGCAAATCCAAGTGTAGATAGGGATCAACTTCAAATCTAACCTAAAATAAGTATGATTCATAGAACAAGCTTGTTTTGTTGTAACAAACTTTTGTGGATGAAAAGATGCTAATGCTCCCCCGCATCAAGATATCAACTAGGTCAGGATTTACGGATTATCCAAAGCTCTTGCTAGACTCAATATCATGGCCGAGGAGGCTCGACTAATCTCAGTAAAAGGTTGAAAATCTACCATGATGCCGTCATTCAAACAACCAATTGGGTTATATGGCGGCATAGAAATTGGTTATGTTTGATTTAAAGCCTCCTCGAAAAGACATCCAAAAAGAAGAAATCAAGGTTCTCTCGTATTTTTGGATTAGACATAGGCTTAACAAATCAATTCCGGATTCTCTTTCCTTTAGCGTCTTGCTAGACTTTTAATAAAATTGGTGGGAGGAGAAAGAGAGAGAAAAAAAAAAAAAAAAAAAAAAAAAAAAAAAAAAAAAAAAAAAAAAAAATCATCGTTCGTAAAAAGATCTGCCATAATTAACTAGACAGATAATAACTATTCATGTAGCAAATCTATTAATCCCCAACATACAAAATGAGCCAGTTGGGGGGTATACAACGATAAACGTCACAAAAAAGAAATCATGAAGCTCAGAATTTCTGTGAACAATAATCAAGAGCTATCAACCAGGTCAAAAAGAAAGTTAATCCTAACTACTTTGGGAACGGTTATATTGATAAAGCTTAACCCGTCTTTCAAAAAAGGAGTCTCACGCCGTTAGGTGTGCTGAAGTAATGTTAATGAAAATATGTGCATAGGCGTGATCCTGGTGACTTCTACAAAATACAGTTCTAGCATGAGTTAATTAGCCTATAATATTGGTTGTTCCGGCCACAAATCTTTTTCAGCCTCGGATTCCACGAAATTATCATTTAGCTTCATTTCTACAAGATCAAGTACTTCCACGCACCTTTCAGCCTTCTCAAACTGTTCTTGTGCGGTCAAAAGCTCTATCCGCCTCTCTTCCAGATCCATTTTTGCAGCTCTCTTAACCAGAGTAGTGTTTGCCTTCATTTTTACAATTGAAGTTGACATTTTTTGGGCAGCGGTCCTTTTCTGAATAGCTTCCAAGTGAGCTCGAAGCCACGCCACTTTCATGTTGGTTGCTTCTGCATCTAACACTTGCATCTCTATTTCTTCCATATCAGAAACAATGGTTGCAACATCATTAGTTTGAATTCGCTTGACAACTTCACAAACAACCTCAAGAATAGATTCTCTCAAAGAAGCTGTTTTGACTACACAATCAGATGCAATATCACCGTGTTTCTTGAAAATGGCTTCAAGGATCGGTCCATTGATTTTCTTCACCTTGTAGCCTTGGACATGTGTCATGCTGTACGAAACCTTTCTGGGCACTCCCTGCTGTATAATAAGGATATAATTTAAACTCAGAATTGTTCATATTATGGCAAAAGACTAAAGTACTCGATTTCGGTTTTGATATGCTTATGACGGGTCAAAATGAAATAGTTGGTTATAATGGAAACTGGTTGAATGAGTCAAACAAGTCAAAAGTCTCTCAAAATGTACTTAATATGCATTATCAAGTCCCTAATCATTTTATTTCAAATATTAGATTTTTATTACAGCAATATAGCTTTTTAATCATTTGTAAACATTAAATATGTGTACAACAACTCTAGAAACAAGATAAAAGTGTTTTGCAAGGTCACACCAACCCATTCTGAAAACACCCCTTTTGACCCATTAGACTAACGTGTCCAAGAGCATGCAAATTTGGGCAAAAATCGTAAAATCGAACCGCAAACCACAGCCATACTAGAATAGTTACCAGTAGCAAACGGCAGTACCTGTTCATTATTTCTCTTGCGTTTTCCCATCACTTCTGTTACAGATTTTGATGGCATTGATGGATCATCCGATGAAACTGTTTTCTGTCCATCTTCAGTGTGAAGGCCTAGATGGTTAACTCTATCCGTATCTATGCTTTCCTCGAGACATTCAACTTTTATCTTATGAGTTGTATCTTTCCTCAAGTTGCTTGTCTCACTTGTACAAGGAATAGTTTCTTTAGCCTCCTGTAAAAATATGTGATTATAGCACATACAAAATAATGATTAATATTATTTTTCAGAGGTAACGTTTACAAACACGTGCAAACATTTTGGAATAAACATAAAGAGAAATTATCGAATCTTATACCATATCCGGGAGACGTGGTTGCAGTTTACCAGCACAGTTCCGGAGAACTTTTTTCCCTAATTGCCAACAAACAGGTGAATCAATCTGCAATAGTATCGGATGTGATTAGCGATGAATGAGGAACCTTTGTCAGTGAGGATGAGAAATATAATAATCATCTGATTAACCTTATCTAGAGTAGCAATTATTAGAGTTTCAAGATCAGGCGCGAGCTCCTTACTTTCCTCTATGATCATGGTCATAATTTTCTCCATCTCGAGCAAAGTAGCAGAGGTATTGAGGCTAAAAAGGTCAGAAGAAGTGTAGAATAATTTGAAATTAGAAGATAAAAAGTGTCCAAGAATTTGAAATTAAAAAAATAGAGTTCTTACTCAGCAGAAGTTAAAAATTGCTTAAACAGGCGACCAACTAGTCCTTCCACACGTACATCCAACATCATAACCGGCAATCTGGCTTTCCTAAATATTTCGAGAACTTTAGTCATCTTACCACAAGATCCACCAGATGCACAAGATTGTTTCTCAAAGGACGTCACTAACACTTCAAAAAACTCCTGTCCACCAATGACAATTGAAAGGCAGTTACTTAAGACTATTAGTACAGTATACTATGAAGATTATCCACTAGTCAAACCGAAAACTAGAAGTTTCATACCTTCATATGTTCGCGGCTGAAAGGGGCATTAGGTTCCATGATTCTTATAATCTCGCAGATGCAACATACAACTGAAATGTTCACGTTCACGTCAGGATGTCTCACAAGTTTTTTAGCAATCAGTGCCTGAATGATTGGATACAGTACTTTAACCATCGCGTTGGATGGCGGTCGTTGCACCCTTGATAGAACTTTCTCCATTTGCTATCACATGTATACATAAGTTAGTTAAAAAATAGTTACAGGAAAATGTCGTAGAATAGAAATTTGCTCTCGCTTTTGGTCTGCTTTGGTATACTAGAACGGGAGTATAAAGTTTTTGAATGATCTAATTGGGTAATTACCAGAACGGGTAACCATAAAAATGAATGAAACATGATAATACATTAATAATTAAGTAACTTACATAAATCGTCCATTTGGTTTGGCGAAAATTATGGAAATCATCTCTCATCGATACTATTTGCATAAATGGCCCCTGATTGAACTATATGCTTTCACTTTTGGTTTCTTAAGGGGCAAGGGACCACTTGTAGCTCAAATATTGCAACGAGGGGCCATTTATGGATATAGCATCGACAAATGAAGATGTTTGTAATTTCACCAAACCGTAAGGACAGTGTATGCACTTTACTCAGTAAATTTAACTTAAAATGTTCAAGAAATAATGTAATCAAGGTGCTTATCTCAGATGAGAGTTATGCTGTTTATCGACTAATTTATAGAGTTATCAAAGTGCTTATTTGAAACAACTGAATCTACTCTTATAGATATCTCAAACCATTTTTGCTTATCTGCTTAATTAAGTTTGGTACCCAACCGTTAAACGTGGCAGCAAATTATGAGTATAAATGAGAAACTTGTATACTGATGATTTTAAAATTCAACAAAACATGATTATACATCATCTACGTGGTTTGGTGAAACTTATGGAAATCATCCCTCGTCGATACTTTTTGCATAAATGGTCCCTAACAGAACCCGTCGTAAAGTAAACAGTGCAACAAGGTGACCATTTATGACATTAGTATCAACGAATGACAATCTTTGTAATTTCATCAAACCAAATGGACGCTTTTTCTACTTTATTCTTAGTGAATTTAACCTAAAATGTTCAAGAAATAATGTATTCAAAGTGCTTATTTGAGATGAAAGTGATTGTAATTTACATTTACTGTTAGTGAAATCCAAACTATTCGGCTTACCTACTTATTTAGGGGCAAAAGAAGCAAACCTACTTATTTGACATAAAAGTAAGAGGATGTTTGGGATTATTCATTTTTTCTCCTTACGCTGAAAATAAGCACTTAAAAGCTGCTTAAAAACAAGCAGTTAAAGAACAAGTGTTTAGAACAGCTAATTTTGTAAACAAAAAATGTAACAATATTTTCAATCAAATTAATAAAATATTTATGACTAATTCGGGGGGTGTTTGTTTAAGCTTATTTGTGGGCTTATGAGCTTATTTGTTTTCGGCTTATATTTCACAAGCCAAAATTTTCCAGCTTATTTTAAAATTTATGGGCATAAGCCCATAAGTTTCAAAATAAGTCAGGGAAATTCGGGCTTACGAAATATAAGCCGAAATCATATAAACTTATAAACCCATAAATAAGCTTAAACAAGCACTTTAAAAGAAGCACATTTCTACTTGCTTATAAAAAACTACTTATTTTACCTCAAGATGGGCAAAAGTACTTTGCATTAATCATAAGCAATCCCAAACACCATCTAAATTTTGTACCCATCAAATAGTGCTTAAAATAAGGCTCTTCTTAGTTATGAGTAAATAAGCAGAAAAAATAAGCAAACCCCAAAAACACTAAGAAAAAGAGAAGGCTAACCGTAAGAATGTTGAGAATGTCAGGAGTGGAAGAAGAGAGATGCAGCTTATTCCCAGCATCCGTCAGCTCAGCCTGGAGCTTATTGGTTGAGGTCATTTTGGGTTCTCAAAAAGCTGACAGCAAATGATATGATTTAGACGTTTGGTAGACTCATGCACTCTGGTTTTCAAAGGGGTGTTTGGTATAATTTCACTTCAGCACCAAAACCCATAAAAAACCCGTCTTATCTACCAAACACCCCTTAAAAGGCCTTTGGTATACTGTATTTCAGAGGGATGATAACAAAAAAAAAAAGAAGGTATTTAATTTTTTTTTTTTTGGTTGTTTTGTGTATCTTTATTTTATTTAGCTACTCGTATTAAAAAACAAATCTTTGAAATTTCGACTGTAATGTATATTTTGTTTATGTACAATGACCATTTACTCTTCGATGTTAACCGGGTGGTTAAAAACGTAAGGGTGAGCACAAAAACCAAAAAACCGAATCGAAACCAAAAAAAGAAAAAAACCGCACCGAATAAACCAAAGCAAATGAAAAACCGACGTGGACGGTTTTGATTTTTAAAAGAACCGAATGTTTTGGGTGGTTTTTGGTTTCATATAAAAAACCGAACCCAAAAACCGCCCCGTACAATTTATATATTTCAAAAGATTTACACTAATCTTATCTATTTAATAATTTCAACGAAAGATTTGGTATATCTCTTTGACTTTTGCAAGAAAAAAATCAAATTGCTAAGACTCGCATTTTATATTTCTACTAATTTTTATTGTTGTTTCATAGTGTATTTAATTGTTTTGGGTTGTTAGATATTATGTTACTATTAATCTCGTTGAAAATAATGTTGTTGGAAAAATATAATTTCTATGTTTGACTAATTGTTAGTTATTATTTTTGTATTTATTAAAATCGAAAAGATTACAAAATAAGTTAAAGGTGTGTTTGGTATAGAGAAATAAGACCCAAGAAATGAAAATGATGTAATTTCTTGTGTTTGGTAAGCAAGAGAAACTTCAGTGTTGCCAATTTAGACTTTTCAATTCGCTAATAGAAAGGCTTGATTTTGTAGTTGAGCCTTCCCTTGGTCAATAGAAACATCCGTTTTGTTAAAATCGGAGTTTCTTTATTATATAAAAGAGTTATATCCGGGCATTTTGCCACAAAATTTTAATATTTGGCCCTAAAGGTAACGAATGAGCCATGGCTTTTTCGAGATCAGGCTTTATGAACCATGGAGGCATGGATAAGTTTGTTTGCTCCCTCTTAAAATCTTGTTCGCATTGTTTTTCAACTTTTCACCATTTCATTTTTATTTCCTAAGCATTTTTTTTTTTTTTTTTTTACACATATTTGTATGTATAAAGTATAAACATAAATTCACATAAATTAAAGATCATAAAAATTACATGAAAGATCATAAAAGTCACAAATAAAAAAGAGAGCAAAATAGTGTTTGCGGGTAAATGCTACTCAATTCATGTTGGTTTAATTTGCCATCCGTCTGTCTAAACAGCTAAATGGTATATTTTTATAGTCTACTTACTTTTTTGTTTGTTTAATTTGACAAAATTTACACATGTATCATACAACATAATAAGTAATGGGGAAATGATCCCTACTGCAAATGATAGCAAACTTACCTGCTGCTAGGCATAAATCAGGGACCAAATGTGTTCATTAGGGATATTATCAGAGACCATTATGTGCAATCAGGTTAGTTTTGCATACCAACCGCATGTAAGTTTGCTGCTGTTTGCAGCAGGGATCATTTCCCCATAAGTAATATCTTACACATCTCTCAGATGAGACCAGTGCCGGCCTTTGTGTTGGGCCAAGTGGGCGACAGCCCAAGGCAGCAAATGGGAAGGGGGCATCAATTTGTAAGTCAATGTTTTACTAGAGTAGGTTCAATTTTAAATGTATACGTAAGTTTTATATTTTCAGTCAAACAATATTGTAATTCAGTCAAACAATATAATAGGAATTAACACAATTAAAGGAAGGATTTTCCAAGCCCATGAAGCCCATGTTACACCAATAATGTAGGACAGTTAAATGAATTGACAATATCAAAAGGAAGTTTTATATTTACCAAATTACCGATTGACAAAGTCACAAAGTCCACGATCATATCAAAAAAAAGGGGAAAAAAAGTACGAGACGGAATTGGCAATTTAGAACCGAATTGTGGGCAATCAAGACATCAAGTTAATATTACCTGAATGTTATTCTCTCGAATCTGTTCTATTTGAAACAAATCAGGTGATATCATTCCATAATTCATCCTTATGTATTTTTTTTTTACCTTTTTTTGATATCTTGCTATTATATTAAATAATTTACGCTAGAAACTATCATGTTGCGTCGTCCACAACCGTCGGGTGCCCAAAATAGAAAAAGAAAACAAAAAGAACTAGAATCTAATAAAGCTCAATTTGGGTCTTTGGAACAATTTGTTGTTAGACAGAAAAAGAATAATAATAATAATGGTGAAGAAAATATTGAAAGTAATGAAAATCCTATAAACAATGAAAATTCAAAAAGTGACGATGCTAATGTTAATGAAAACGACGATGTTGATGTTAATGAAAATGACGATGTTGATGTCAATGAAAGTCTACCTAAAGTTAATGACGATATTGATGTTAATGAAAATGAGGATGTTAATGTTGATGAAGATCATGTCGAAAAAATTGATGAAAGTCTACCTAAAGTTAATTATAATATTTTTGATGTGAGAGTTTGGGATGGTTTACGTTCAAACATGAAAGACGAACTTGTAACCAAATGGCCTTTTAGAGAAACTAATATCGATTATCCAAAAGATAAAGCAGGTAGACACTTTTCTAGTGAATTTTATGTGCGTAAGCTACGAAACGGCGATTCTATAGATAGAAAATGGTTGGTTTACTCCAAAGAGCTAGATAAGGTTTTCTGTTTTTGTTGCAAGTTATTTAAAACCGCGATATCTAAAAGTCAATTATCAAATGTAGGAACAAATGATTGGAAACATCTTAGTGTAGCTTTAAAGAAGCATGAAAATAGTTCTGAGCATATGGTTAACTTTAGAACTTGGTCTGAGCTGCGAATAAGGTTAAGTACGAATCAAACAATTGATAAAGATCTACAAGAACTTATAAAAAGAGATACCGAACATTGGAAAGAAGTTTTAATTAGAATAATTGCTGTTGTGAAATGTTTGGCTGAATATGATGTGCCATTTCGTGGAACAAATGAAAAACTTTATACAAAGTCTAATGGGAACTTTTTGGGCATAATTCAAATGATTGCTGAGTTTGATCCTATAATGAAAGAACATTTTCGCAGAATTCTAGACAAAGAAACTCATTATCATTATCTAAGTCATAAAATTCAAAATGAATTAATTGAAATGTTAGCGGCCGATGTAAAGAATGCAATAATTAAAAAAATCAAAGAGGCAAAGTACTATTCAGTAATTCTCGATTGCACTCCCGATGTAAGTCGCCAAGAGCAAATGACTTTAATTATTAGATGTGTTGATGTGTCATGTACTCCTATAAAAGTAGAAGAGTTTTTTTTGGAGTTTTTGGTCGTAGAGGATACAACAGGATTAGGTCTTTTCAATGTGTTACAAGATGTTTTAAAATCTCTTGATCTAGATATTAAATATGTTAGAGGACAAGGGTACGATAATGGATCTAATATGAAGGGAAAACATCAGGGTGTTCAAAAAAGATTACTTGATATAAACCCAAGAGCTTTTTATATGCCATGTGGGTGCCACTGTCTTAACCTGGTATTATGTGATATGGCAAATTCTTGTCAAAAAGCAAAAACATTTTTTGGAACATGTCAAGCTATATATACAGTTTTCTCTAGTTCTACCAAACGATGGAGTGTTTTGCTTGAATATATTGATGAATTGACGTTAAAATCATTGTGTGCCACTAGATGGGAAAGTCATATAGAAAGTGTTAAAGCTATAAAAACACAAGTTTCCAAGATAAAGAAAGCTTTATTAAAATTATCTAAAGTAAGTGATGACGGACTAGTGTGTAGAACTGCTGAATCGTTGGTAAACGGTGAATTGTCAAGTTTTGAATTTGTTCTAAGTTTGGTTATTTGGTATGATATTTTATATAAAATTAATTTAGTTAGTAAGAAATTACAATCAAGTGATATGCTACTTGATGTTGCATTAAAAAATTTAGAAGGTTTGGTTAGCTATTTTGAAAAATATAGGGAAACTGGGTTAGACGACGCTATTAGTGAAGCTAAATTAATTGCCGAAACCATTGATATTGAGCCCGAGTTTACTATAAAACGTGTTCCTTGTAGGAAAAAACAATTTGATGAAATTCCGAATACCGAAAGAGAACAACAATCTGCTAAAGATCAATTTAGAACTGATTACTTTCTTATTTTGGTTGATATGGCTCTAACACAACTAAATAGCAGATTTGAACAAATGAAAAATTTTGAATCAATTTTTGGTTTCATGTTTGATGCATCAAAGTTAGCTTATTTGGATGATGACAACTTGAAAGAATGTTGTTTAAATCTTGAATCTGCATTGACAAGTGGTGAAGATTGTGATATCGATGGTAATGACTTGTTTATGGAGTTACAAATTTTGCAGGTCATGTTGCCTAATGGAGCATATAATGGAGAAAGGCCTTGGTCATCTATTGAAATCATGGAGTTTACAAAAAAGATGGATATGTTTCCAAATATTTTACTTGCATACAAGATTTTATTAACAATACCAGTCACGGTAGCATCCGCGGAAAGAAGTTTTTCAAAATTAAAGATATTGAAGTCTTATTTAAGGAGTACGATGAGTCAAGAGAGACTGAATGGGTTGGCAATATTGAGTATAGAAAGTAGTTTTTTGGCAAATGTCGACTATGACAAGATAATTGATGAATTTGCTTCAAGAAACGCGCGAAGACATCGCTTTAGGTGATATAGTAAGGGCTTGTAGTTCAAAATTTTTATATCCTTGTATCGTAACATTTACTTAATAAATAAAATTCGGCGTGGGGATGAGCCGCCTAGCTTAATTGACTAGGTTCCAAACCCCTAAAAAAATCTGTGTGTTTTTGTTTATAAGGGGGCATATTTTATTCGGCTCGCCCCGGGCATCAAAAACCTCAGGACCGGCCCTGGATGAGACTAACCGTAAGTCTCTTTATCGATAACCTACTCATGTACGGCAGGCGGCAGCGGCCTTTGAATTTGTAATGGAACTACTTAGGTAGCTACCTTCCAAATATATTTAGGGTGTGTTTCTTTTTCTTGTTAGCTAAGAGATTGAGCCCATTAATCTATTTAATATTGTTACTTTTCAAAAGTGGGGTCCATTATTCCCTTATTTCGTCTATAACATAAGAGGAAGATAAATAAGCATCCCCCCATTCAGAGACTCTAACAGATATAGGACCCATGTATCCTTCACTAACAAAAAAAATAAACAAGACCTTAGTGCTACCACATGCAAAACTTGGCTATAAAAATGGTTTTATTAACAAATTTTAAGAGAAAAGAAACAAAAACATGTTGAAATAGCTCATACAATTGCAATTTTGTACATTGTTTTCCACATACAACATTCTTTGTAAACCACCTTTGAATGTACATGTTTTCCCTATCAGCAGCCTTTGGCTCGTTTAAAAAACTAGTACAACTTTCAAAAAAAAAAAAAAAAAAACTCCATTTATTGGCTCCCTATAAATACAAACTAGAACATGGCCAAAACGCAATGTGTAAAATTTTCGACATGTGTCACAAGTGAGAAATTATACGTGTGTACAGGAATTCATTCCACGTGTCGGGTAATCCGGGTAAGCACCAATGTATACAATCAGCGTAAATAGCAGGATTTGCCTTTTGCTCATCAGTAAGTAACTTGCCTTGACGGACAGTGTAGATTGAGGTGTGTGCATCTTTCCTATATTCTGAAAGAGTAGTTATGTTTTGGAAGTGCACCCGGTGTTTCATTGATTGAATCACATTGGTTGCAACTGTGTATAGCCGCCGGTCTGTGCCCACAAATGGTGGCATGGTTGTGTTTAGGATTGGTCTTGTCTCCTTGGCACATTTGATGCCATCAGGGTTGTTCCAGTCCGAGCTCCTACAGGTTTTGATTCAACATTAACGCTTAAAGACATAAATTTTGACGTGATAAATGATTTTGTACGAAATATAAACAACACACATATCCCAAACGGGACTTGAATACACAACCCACGTTGGTAGGACCCCTGTTACATACAACATGCATCCATGTTAGGTATTTGGTACGTAGTTGAAGTGTCAATATATTGTTGCTGTTTTACCAACAAAGATTGCAATTACAACTAATGTTGGAGCTAATACCCTACTAATATAATTTGAAGCAACCAAATTCACCTAGTCCACACATTTGGGAATCAAATCATTAAGACCAGTTTATCCACTTGATGATTTATAGACATGGTAACAGAATTGATAACATAATCCCAACCTCATTAAAGAAGCATATCAATTCGACTTATATTAATTGATGCAAGACAACTGGTTAAGATGAAATAGCAGCTGTAACAGAAATATGTCAACATTGGTGAAACCATTCCGAAGTTGTTTAGAAGTGTAACTATTAACATAAATTTAACTTTTAAGTCATTTTATCAAAAAAAAAAGTATGATTATTATTATGATACAATAGTTTGTAGTCGTGTGCAATACACAAGTTATATATACATCCAAAATATGAGAAAAAATGTTGGCGTGTCAACCCAAGCCCACCCGTTTTGACCATACATAATAATTGTCTGCCTTAATTAACTCACTCGGTTTTGCTACCTCAATAGCATATCAAAATTTGTAACATATTGGTTTATATATAAAGCATATAGGTACATGTTAAGGAATCTTGGAAGATTTTGGGAATCTAGACATGTTGGTTTAGTGATCCATGGGTACTGTGGACGTATGGTCCGGACTGGGCAGGAATGGGCCAGGCCCGCGCAGACAGCGGCCCACTCTACGCCTAAACCCTAATCCATGCCTTATAAATATATAAATATAAGGCTGGGATTCTCTTCTTAAACACAATACAACAGGTTACCCTAAACCTAATTCTTGTATGCTATATCGCATAGATTCTAACTTGACCGTCGGAGGTGGATCCCGGGGCTACGGCCTCGGGTCCACTCCTAACGGGTTCTCTTTGTTGACAGGTCTACTTAGGGCTCGAGAAGACGACTAACGGCCCAGGGAGAGTCGTTGAATTAGCCCACGCCAGATTATGCATCAACAAGTGGCGCCATCCGTGGGACATGACTACGACAAGTTTCGTGCTCTCACATCACCGGAAAGCAACCATCGAGTTCAAAAGCCGGTATTCTTTCTTTATTTTCTGCTAGTACACGATGCGCAGATACAAAATAATATGCGATATTCATTAAAACCTAATAGTAAAGATATTCATTCTTTTGATCAAAAGTATACAGCTGATCTCAAAAGATATTCATTCCTTATTAGTAAACGATTCGCAACATTGTATACAGTACATATATAAATATATATAAGAAAGACTAGTACCTTTGTTATTAGTTTTCTTATCTCTTTTATTATACTCGATCACTACGGTAGATTTACAACAAGTAAATACCGCAATATCTTTTAAATATTCAAAAGATTTTATGTAAATCTTTTTAAACTTGGTAAACACGATTTTACTTATAGCCGCACTAAGTCCGCATGATCGGACCTACTTTTTCTTTTAGCCGCGAATTAATTCGCGCACATAATATTTTTACGGTTGGTATGCCTGTACGCGCTAGTTTTCACGTTCGAACAACGCAGTCACGATAAATCTACCCGCGTTAGGCCATGCGTTCGGACATCTTCGCAGATTGACGCCATGAGCGCACTGTTACATACAGGCACCACGATGCTAGTCAATCGCCATGAGCGCACGCAGACAAAAGCCGTGGTCATCTGCGATCATACACAAACGTTAGGGTCTATGCGGTTACGATACATCCATCTGCGTCTGTGCGCGCGCTTGAAACTATTAGTTGCGGTCACGGTACGTCCATCCGCGCCATTGTTTTTACTATAATAAAACAGAAAAAAATCAATCAATTGCCATGAGCGCACTGCGTTCGGACATCTTCGCAGATTAGCTACGTGCTACTTTTTTTTTATGTAGTTTGTAAAACCTCACGATAGGTGTAATTTGTACGCTATGTGCTATATATTGCTTCGCGCTAATCTTTTACTTCATTAAGTTTTATATGTTGCGATTCGCAGCATATACTTTTAATATTTGCATTAAGTGTTTTTCAGGATTTGAATAACTCAGTTTAATGCTCCTATACAAGTAGCACCATCAAACTTGGGGGGCTACCAGGGTATATCCTACTACTGTTTCCGTACAAGTCACGCATGCATATTTGGAAGCAGATCGTACGTAAGAGGTATTGCAAGCCCGGTACAAAGACGGATTTAAATATTCGCACCACCTTACCGCAGGGGAGACGTCCTCTGTCGCTTGTAAAGGTGGATGTAATGTTCGCGCACAGCGCGTACTTTTGACGCGCACAGCGCGCATTTTTGTCGCGGACAACGCGCACTTTTGACGCGCACAGCGCGCATTTTTGTCGCGGACAAATCGCACTTTTGTCGCGGACAACGCGCACTTTTGTCGCGGACAACGCGCACTTTTGTCGCGCACCGCGCGCACTTTTGTCGCGGACAACGCGCACTTCTGCCACAGAAGCACGTCTTCTGTCGCGCCATGTTGCACCGCTACTGGTACAAAAGGTACGCCCTTACCCAGGATGCAGCATGCGGAATCCACCTTCACCATTGTGAGACAATCACAATCGCAATCCCAGTGCGCACTGTTGCATTTGGGCTGCACAGGTGCACACCTGAGATGCGCACACGTGGGCCATGCCGTCATGGTTGATTGGGGCTACGCGGCCATGAACAGAACTTAAGTCTAGCATAACATAGCCATGCGCTATGTCACACTAGACTTGGGGGGCTTGTGGACGTATGGTCCGGACTGGGCCAGGAATGGGCCAGGCCCGCGCAGACAGCGGCCCACTCTACGCCTAAACCCTAATCCATGCCTTATAAATATAGGGCTGGGATTCTCTTCTTAAACACAATACAACAGGTTACCCTAAACCTAATTCTTGTATGCTATATCGCATAGATTCTAACTTGACCGTCGGAGGTGGATCCCGGGGCTACGGCCTCGGGTCCACTCCTAACGGGTTCTCTTTGTTGACAGGTCTACTTAGGGCTCGAGAAGACGACTAACGGCCCAGGGAGAGTCGTTGAATTAGCCCACGCCAGATTATGCATCAACAAGTACTAGTTGAGTTTGTCATGCTCAATAACAAGTCCCGTCTCAATGTTATAAATCCGTTAGTAACTTGTAATATAGTTGTCTATTGAACTTACTTGATATGGAGAGGAGACATGCTATTGAAAAAGACCATGGTGCGATTCGGGTTTATGTTCTCATCAACCCACTCAGCCCACGTCTTAAGCACTCTTTCGTACGCCACAGGCCTATCGACTTGGTCAAACTCCGTTGCTCCTTCATCAAACGATCCTCGCCTATTTGATCAAATTTACGGTCATTTCTTTGCTCGATGACAGATAAATGAATACATTTAGATGTGAATCAAGTTTTCAGAAATGATGCTTACAGGACTTTCATGTTTCCTGTGTTCATCCACCATATGTAAGTGTTGAAGACTAAAAAGTCAACATTTTTCCAATTTTGACCATGCTTACTGATTGATTCAGGCATGATAATTCTGTCTAATATGCTGTGCATTTCTGGATCATCAGAGTTTGATTCAACAATAAATGGGGCCCAGTAAAATTCCACCGTTGCGTTGTACTCCTGCAAGATACACAGTCATATTTAAAATAAAGCTCCAACCTAGAGAAAAGCTTTGTTTGGATGTAGTAGCTTAAAGATTATGCTATTAAGAAAAGCTCCATATTAAAAACGCTACTATGGAAGCGTTCAATCTTTTTCTAGAGCTTGAGCTAATCTACCGGACACCACTGTTATAAAACATAAAGCTATAGCTTGCAGCTAGTTATTACAAAGACTTGGTAAATAACGTCCACTAACTAAATACGTAACTACATCAGATTTCCCTTGTTCCTCTTAACTTTTGAGGTACAAACAAGTAAATTTAGCTGAGATCTTACAAAAAGGAACATTGTTGTGCATTTATATAGGGTTTATTTCAACATGACCGATGGTTAAAAATATGTGTAAAGGCATTCCTTAATCATGACAAAACTAGATTAGCTTCTCTAGTAGTGCCATTATCTTATAAAAAATGATATTTCTTATTATTATAGATCAGAAATTAAATTCTAGATAAAACTTTATATATAAACAAATAAATAAATAAATACAATAATTGTGTTAAAGTACTGCAATCTAACTTGAGGTTTAGTTGTAGGACCATTTGCGTTTCTTACTTTAAATGCTAAAGACATCATCATGAAAATACACCACAAAAGCTTAAAGATAATGTGGTTTATGTTGTCTGTCATTTCCATTGTCAAATAAACTTAAAGTCAAATAAACTTAAAATTGTACAGAGAACAATTGCTTCTCAAAGAATTCTTTTTTTCCTTTGAAACTAGCGATTATAAATTTGACTGACTTCGTTAATAGTACATAAATATTTCAACAAACAAAAAGATCAGGTGACCAAAAACAATTAAAGAAAATCCTAAACTAGAAAAAGCTGACCCGAGAACTAGACCAATGGTACTTTTTTACAAATTTAGTATATATATCGGCTTCTATACTTGAGTAAGACTAAACATGTACATTATCATGTAATCTTAAGACTAATAGTACCAATTAAGTTATAAGATTTCGTCTCCTTGCTGGTTTTTATGACCAAAAACTTAGATATCGGAATTGGTTATGGCCAAAATTTCTTAATTCAAAAGAATCTAAACTTGTTTAAATCTTAAGCTTGAAGTCTTGAACCAACTTCACTCTCTCTTTAACCATCATATGGACAACTTGCAAATTACTAAGTTATACAAATAAGGCATATAGAAACTGGTAGCAATAAATGATGTATGTTAGATATCTATTCAAGTTGACAACTTCTATTGTCTGCCGACTGCGTTTAGTAACAATATTATACTAATTTTATAGCATACAATGCACATCACATGCTATAGAATTGTAGCAATTTAGCAAACTATTAGGTATAACAGCACCTTAATTTAAACAAATATCGTCATAGGGAACATATATTGAAAAGTGTTTTTCTATCTTGTGCCCTAAGGGCACAAGATAAGAAGGCAAAAAGAACAGAAAAAAGACTCGATCGGGACCAAAAACAGGACTCAAGGACAGTTCTTTGAGTCCTTTTTGTGTCATTTTTGTCTTCTTATCTTGTGCCCCTAGGGTACAAGATAGAAAAACCAAAAAGAAAATACTGTATTAAAGAAAAATAAAAGATGATAAGCTTACAAATAAAACAAAAGTTAATCCAAGGACGTCGGTAATGGGTCACTATTCCAAGCAATGCCAAAGATTCTCATTAATATAAGACATGAATATATGCAACATCATTTAAGGCAGATAGTCCACAAAGAATCACCTACTTTCGTTGGATATGTACTTAAAATAACTTCTTCTTCTTTTTCTTGCTAAAAAAAAACAAAAAACAAAAAACTCAACTCTTTGTTAAACAATCAATTGAGAGTACATTTGTACTAACATACAAACATATCAGTATATCACCATTTATGCCAATTAGTTTCTTTGAAATGAACGGAATTATAAATCTTTGCATGCATGATTTAAGTCACATTGTTAAAATATGGGCAAATATTAGTAAGTATATTCGTTATACGTACTATAATTTGTGTATCATTTTTTTTTCTTCTTGTACTTGTCATTTTTATATATTCGGATCAACCATTAAAGTAAGGTAAATAGTACGAAGCATTAATAAAAGACTTGATTGCAATTGCCAATCTCAATAAAGTGGATCCGTAAATTAAGCTGAACTATAGATAGAAAAAAGAAAACCTCGATTCTGAAAATAGAAAGTGACCCAGTTTTGAACATGCTTTTGCTTCCTGGACCAACAACTGATTGAACCAAACACACCATTGATTCCCATTGATTTCTGTTTAATGAATCCCCAACAAACATTAACCTCTTGTTCTTCAGCTTCTTCACCAATAATCTTGCACTAAACCTTCATTTCCACAAATGTAAAAAAGCCCATACATGTATTTTAGCAATGGACTAAAGATATTGATAAATCTGTACATCTCAAAAAATGTTTTCTTTTTGAAAAAAACAAATACATATACATACACTCTATTTTATAAACATACAACCACCAGTGTAACCTAATGGAGTAATGGTCATTCGGCCTGAGATCCTCACAAGAGGTTTGGAAACGGTGACTAGATACTACAATTAGACCGAGTGCATCTGAGTGAAAGACTTCCCAAAATAACCAAAACATGAAAAACCTCTTCCATTTTTTATTCTATTTTATTCATAGTTTTTCTTTTCCACCACCTTCAACAAGTTATTAACCAGAAACCGTCTTTAAATGACAAAAACTTTTTATACTTATAACTAAGAATAATACAACAAAAATTCATACGCAATTAAACTCCTACTCAGTGCGGTAGCTAATTGAACGGAGGCCTTGTGCAAAATCTTATGTGATAACTAAATACGATAGTCCAAAATATACTATATCAACTACTAAAACAAAAAACATAGTATTTTGATGATCTATCTTAAGTTTTAATATATATTTACAACATAAAATTGTATAGCTTTCACAATTTTTTTTGGAAGTGAATTTTGAGGCCTCAAATATATAACCGGGTATGCATTTTGAGGGCCTTAAAAATTTGAGGCCCTGTGCAGTAGCACACCTCGCACACCCTCGTATACGGCGCTGCTTCTACTTAGCACTAGCAACGGTAACAATTTTTTTAGCAAAGTTAAGGACTGCAACAACACACCCGCAACGGTAACAATTCTTTCTAATTAATCTTTGGCAAAGTTAAACTTTAAAGTTTTGGTCAACACACCCTCAACAGCCATATACCAACACAATGTAACATTGTAACAACACATTGTAAACCGAAAACTAAAGTTAAAAGAGAAAAACATGCTTACTTAGGTAAATCACAATCTTTAGGCTGCCACCTCCATTTCTGATACTCAGAATCTTGTCTACCATTTCTTAAACACCTCACTTGGTCAGTCAAAAACTCACACTCATCTTCTTTATACAAAGGTCTCGTTAAATCATCAAAAACCCAATTTCCATCGAAAATATCACACGTCTCAGGTGGCAACTTTATATCTTCATGCACCAAGTGATCAATATTATTATATGGTACTTGGAACTTATAAAATGAAAACTGTGTTAGTGATTTAACATCTTCATTGTAGAAAACAATTCCAATGAAGAAAAAAGTTAGTAGGATGATGGAAAATGATAAGTGGTTAGTTTTTTGGTGAAACATGGTTATAATGGTGATGATACCTATGGGAAAAATAGTGAAACATAGACATTTATTTATGGAGGTTTTAAGGATGGAAGTTGTTGGTGAAATGTGTTTTTCTTCAAGTGTTTGGTGGTTTGATGGATGGAATAATATTTAGTTTTGTTATTTTCACTAAGATTTTGGTTATAGAAAAAAATGTATGTAATGTTTGAAGAAGGTCAAGAAGCTAGCTGAGAAGAGTGAGAAGAAAGGTTTGTTTTGTGGGAAGGTTGGTGGGGTTTTGGGTAGCTTTCTAAGCCGGCAATGAAAGGTATTGTTTCCAAATAAATATGGAAATTTTCAAACTTGCTATTTGGGAGTAGTTATTTCCAGTTTTAATATGATTTGTCTAGACCAAAGTATTCAATCGTTGAGTCGAAAAGTCAATAAGGATATTTCTTTTGACATGACTTGTGAGCTTATCGACAGGGCTAAACGTTTACTAAACATCTCATTGGGATGAATCATTCAGTAAAAAAGTTTGTTTATTTATTAAATATGAATAATATTTTACGTTCGTTTAGTTAAATAAACGAACGTGAACAAAAGTAGCGTCCGTTTATTTACGTTCGTTAACGTCCGATTATGCGTTCGTTAACGTTCGTTTATATTCATTAATTTATTTATATTCGTATATCATATCTTTTAATTGTATAATTGTAAAATTGGTTTGTTTAAACAAAACAATATCTTATGCATAGTTTAACAAAGTTTATGTTTATTTTTCTATATTCATTTATGTTTGATCGTTTATGTTTGCTTAGCATTCATTTAGTGTCTTAACGAACGAATATAAACGAACATGAATAACTTATTTTCTTAATAAACGGACATGAACAAGAAAATTCGTCCGTTTAAACAGTTATTTCGGTTTATTTGTCCGGTTAAAATTAAATGAACAAATATGAACGACTTTATATTCGTATTTGTTCGATTCATTTATGCCCAACTTATTATTATGAGTTATACTATAAATTAATTTATGAAATGAGCTAAAACTAAACGTCATTTACTTATTCAACGCACAAGTTGACGAACTTCTACTAAACTTTTCATTTTTCTTAAGGTTTGGGTTATCAACGTCCCTTTTCTCCTTTTCCGCATCTTGTGATCGATCATCATCACTGGATTCAGCAAAAAGTAAAGACTTCTCGTGGTCCAGCCCCCANTATCTTCTCTTTTAAAAGGAAGGGAATGGATGGATGGATGGGGTAGGTGTGGTATTAGTTTGTCCAATAAATAGACTTTTGGAATTAGTGGATAGATGAATAGGGTAGGTGTGGTATTAGTTTGTCCAATAAATACACCTTTGGAACTATCAACTAATCAACTACTTTTGTTTCCCATTTATTTTTATTATTATTTTTTTTACTTTAAATATCTAACTCTAGGGTGCGTTTGGTATACGGTTTTTTGTATAGGGATTAGGGATCCAAGTGAGATCGGTTGTTTGTTATATAACATGGGTTTTTAAATTTGGCAGTGATGACCAATTTTGAAGTGTTAGACAAAACCTACTTATATAATGATGCTTTCTACCAATCCTTCATATTTGTGGGCCATCTTATATTTTTAACCACTCATTTTTTAATATCATAATTTTAATCTTTATTTTAACTTAAAAAATTATTTTATTTTACATCAAACAATTATTTATCTATTTTATAACATATACTCTCTCTCTTAAATTAAATCCAAATTCAAATTCTAAACCAAATTTAAATCCAAATCCAAATCCAAATCATAATCATAAACCTATCTACAAACCAAACGGGCCCTAAATAAGTTGTAATACCATCTAATGTACCCTCATGATATTTGAATTTCGATATGCATTCAAACGCTAGCCAATTACCCTATCAAAATTCATACAGTACATTTCATACAAATTATATATCCCAAAATGACAAAATGGGCCCCTTTGTAGACAAAATAGAGAGTATCAATGAAACAAAGCTAGGCCGAAAAACAATCTACGACTACACACTATTTGACGCATTTTATATCCCACGTGTTTGTAGAACCTTATGCACTTTTCATGGCTTCAATGTTGCTCCCCTTTTTCAAGGGTCCTCAAAATTACAAATACTTCACATAAATATTCCGATGCAAGGTTGACTTTTGTGGTCAAACATGCTAATTTTTCATGGGTGTTAGTTTAGACTAGGGGTGTTAACGATCCGAGCTTTTAACGAGCTACTCGAGCACGAGCTCATTTAACTCGAGCTCGAGCTTAATACTCACGAGAGCTCGACTCGATCTTGAACAAAAATCAGTGCTCGATTAGTTTGACGAGCCAAGCTTTGATAACTAATATTTGGCTCGGCTCGTTCGAAAACTCGTTTACACGAGTCGAACAAGCCGAACAAGCTACTCGAGCTTAACGAGCCGAACGAGCTCGAGTAGCTCAAACATGAGTTATGTGATGTACATTTTCCAAAACATACAAAGCATTGTAGGATTTGTCATAGGATGCCAAGGTTAAGGAAATAAAGAAACAGAAAAATGTGAAAGTTGAAAGTAGAGGTGATGGGAAGGGGGCATCAATTTGTAAGTCAATGTTTTACTAGAGTAGGTTCAATTTTAAATGTATACGTAAGTTTTATATTTTCAGTCAAACAATATTGTAATTCAGTCAAACAATATAATAGGAATTAACACAATTAAAGGAAGGATTTTCCAAGCCCATGAAGCCCATGTTACACCAATAATGTAGGACAGTTAAATGAATTGACAATATCAAAAGGAAGTTTTATATTTACCAAATTACCGATTGACAAAGTCACAAAGTCCACGATCATATCAAAAAGAAGGGGAAAAAAAGTACGAGACGGAATTGGCAATTTAGAACCGAATTGTGGGCAATCAAGACATCAAGTTAATATTACCTGAATGTTATTCTCTCGAATCTGTTCTATTTGAAACAAATCAGGTGATATCATTCCATAATTCATCCTTATGTATTTTTTTTTTTACCTTTTTTTGATATCTTGCTATTATATTAGATAATTTACGCTAGAAACTATCATGTTGCGTCGTCCACAACCGTCGGGTGCCCAAAATAGAAAAAGAAAACAAAAAGAACTAGAATCTAATAAAGCTCAATTTGGGTCTTTGGAACAATTTGTTGTTAGACAGAAAAAGAATAATAATAATAATGGTGAAGAAAATATTGAAAGTAATGAAAATCCTATAAACAATGAAAATTCAAAAAGTGACGATGCTAATGTTAATGAAAACGACGATGTTGATGTTAATGAAAATGACGATGTTGATGTCAATGAAAGTCTACCTAAAGTTAATGACGATATTGATGTTAATGAAAATGAGGATGTTAATGTTGATGAAGATCATGTCGAAAAAATTGATGAAAGTCTACCTAAAGTTAATTATAATATTTTTGATGTGAGAGTTTGGGATGGTTTACGTTCAAACATGAAAGACGAACTTGTAACCAAATGGCCTTTTAGAGAAACTAATATCGATTATCCAAAAGATAAAGCAGGTAGACACTTTTCTAGTGAATTTTATGTGCGTAAGCTACGAAACGGCGATTCTATAGATAGAAAATGGTTGGTTTACTCCAAAGAGCTAGATAAGGTTTTCTGTTTTTGTTGCAAGTTATTTAAAACCGCGATATCTAAAAGTCAATTATCAAATGTAGGAACAAATGATTGGAAACATCTTAGTGTAGCTTTAAAGAAGCATGAAAATAGTTCTGAGCATATGGTTAACTTTAGAACTTGGTCTGAGCTGCGAATAAGGTTAAGTACGAATCAAACAATTGATAAAGATCTACAAGAACTTATAAAAAGAGATACCGAACATTGGAAAGAAGTTTTAATTAGAATAATTGCTGTTGTGAAATGTTTGGCTGAATATGATGTGCCATTTCGTGGAACAAATGAAAAACTTTATACAAAGTCTAATGGGAACTTTTTGGGCATAATTCAAATGATTGCTGAGTTTGATCCTATAATGAAAGAACATTTTCGCAGAATTCTAGACAAAGAAACTCATTATCATTATCTAAGTCATAAAATTCAAAATGAATTAATTGAAATGTTAGCGGCCGATGTAAAGAATGCAATAATTAAAAAAATCAAAGAGGCAAAGTACTATTCAGTAATTCTCGATTGCACTCCCGATGTAAGTCGCCAAGAGCAAATGACTTTAATTATTAGATGTGTTGATGTGTCATGTACTCCTATAAAAGTAGAAGAGTTTTTTTTGGAGTTTTTGGTCGTAGAGGATACAACAGGATTAGGTCTTTTCAATGTGTTACAAGATGTTTTAAAATCTCTTGATCTAGATATTAAATATGTTAGAGGACAAGGGTACGATAATGGATCTAATATGAAGGGAAAACATCAGGGTGTTCAAAAAAGATTACTTGATATAAACCCAAGAGCTTTTTATATGCCATGTGGGTGCCACTGTCTTAACCTGGTATTATGTGATATGGCAAATTCTTGTCAAAAAGCAAAAACATTTTTTGGAACATGTCAAGCTATATATACAGTTTTCTCTAGTTCTACCAAACGATGGAGTGTTTTGCTTGAATATATTGATGAATTGACGTTAAAATCATTGTGTGCCACTAGATGGGAAAGTCATATAGAAAGTGTTAAAGCTATAAAAACACAAGTTTCCAAGATAAAGAAAGCTTTATTAAAATTATCTAAAGTAAGTGATGACGGACTAGTGTGTAGAACTGCTGAATCGTTGGTAAACGGTGAATTGTCAAGTTTTGAATTTGTTCTAAGTTTGGTTATTTGGTATGATATTTTATATAAAATTAATTTAGTTAGTAAGAAATTACAATCAAGTGATATGCTACTTGATGTTGCATTAAAAAATTTAGAAGGTTTGGTTAGCTATTTTGAAAAATATAGGGAAACTGGGTTAGACGACGCTATTAGTGAAGCTAAATTAATTGCCGAAACCATTGATATTGAGCCCGAGTTTACTATAAAACGTGTTCCTTGTAGGAAAAAACAATTTGATGAAATTCCGAATACCGAAAGAGAACAACAATCTGCTAAAGATCAATTTAGAACTGATTACTTTCTTATTTTGGTTGATATGGCTCTAACACAACTAAATAGCAGATTTGAACAAATGAAAAATTTTGAATCAATTTTTGGTTTCATGTTTGATGCATCAAAGTTAGCTTATTTGGATGATGACAACTTGAAAGAATGTTGTTTAAATCTTGAATCTGCATTGACAAGTGGTGAAGATTGTGATATCGATGGTAATGACTTGTTTATGGAGTTACAAATTTTGCAGGTCATGTTGCCTAATGGAGCATATAATGGAGAAAGGCCTTGGTCATCTATTGAAATCATGGAGTTTACAAAAAAGATGGATATGTTTCCAAATATTTTACTTGCATACAAGATTTTATTAACAATACCAGTCACGGTAGCATCCGCGGAAAGAAGTTTTTCAAAATTAAAGATATTGAAGTCTTATTTAAGGAGTACGATGAGTCAAGAGAGACTGAATGGGTTGGCAATATTGAGTATAGAAAGTAGTTTTTTGGCAAATGTCGACTATGACAAGATAATTGATGAATTTGCTTCAAGAAACGCGCGAAGACATCGCTTTAGGTGATATAGTAAGGGCTTGTAGTTCAAAATTTTTATATCCTTGTATCGTAACATTTACTTAATAAATAAAATTCGGCGTGGGGATGAGCCGCCTAGCTTAATTGACTAGGTTCCAAACCCCTAAAAAAATCTGTGTGTTTTTGTTTATAAGGGGGCATATTTTATTCGGCTCGCCCCGGGCATCAAAAACCTCAGGACCGGCCCTGCCAGCCCCCTTCACGCGTATTACGTCTCCAAATAGCTTTGCCTGACGTGATCGCAACTTTTAGAATTTTACTCAACCTTTTTGTATATCAGTAATATATAGCGGGACACTTGATGGATTAGTGTATTCAACGATTTGGATCTTTGTCTAAGTTAAATAAAAAACATACTGATTGAACTCGTTTAATATGCTAAAAGCATTGTATCCTTCGGGGAAAAAATGGAGATGTAAACATAAGCTATTAAAAAAAAAATAATAATAATAATAAAAGAGGAAAAACAAAAGAAAAAAAAAAGAGAGAGAGAGAGACAGAGAGAAAACCTTTTAAATTAAAAAAAATAGAGTAAATTATATCTTAGGTTGATTATATATGTGTGGGTTAAAACGTAAAAGTCGAAATGTGGTCAAACAAAACAACAAGCAATAATAACATGATATTTAAAATATTAAAATCTCAACTAAAATAAATGAAGTGGTGGCCACGACATGTGGCCTTAAAGAGCATCATGGGCGGCGAGTAATCACCATTTGTAATACCATTATGTGTGTCGTGCTGTGATGTCACTTGAGGCCATACACATCAAATGTAAAAAACAGTTCCTAGTCTTTTTAAAAATTTTACACTTAGAACACACACATTTTTTATTTTAAACGGCAATTTTAACTATCTCACAACATTTATACCGCAAATATATCTCACATATTATAATCAGGACTTAAACCTTCAACAACTATTTAGTTATTTAGTTGGTGAGCTTCTCACACAACATGATATATCATTAGGACACAAGCCTTTTAGTGAACACACACATTGTTAAATCTAAACAAAATATTTCTCGTCGGAAAATCACTCAATTTATGTTTTTTGAACTATTGTAATTTTACCATGACTACTGTCATCATCATCCCGATTACCGCTACATTGCACATGTACACTTTCAGTTAAAAACTTAAAATACTAAATGTACAAAGAAACAACTGCGTGAGACTCAAGTTCAAAACTCGCTTAGAACAATAGTTCATTTTTAGATGCCACATCAATCTTCATTTCATGTAAAAGTTTTCAAGAAGTGTAAATGAACCGAATGTTCAGTGAACATAAATTGTGAGGTTAAATGTTCATTTATGTGCGTTTATTTATTAAATGAACGAACATGAACAAAATTAGGTCCGTTTAGTTAAATGAATGAACATGAACAAAAGTCTCATCCGTTCATTTATATTCGTGAAGGAGATATCTTGGCTACAATCCTTTACCAAAATACACAAAAAAATGAATCAGAGACCCACAAAAAGAAGTCAGGGACCCACAAAAGGACTCAGAGACCCACAATTTATAGCACAAATTATAAGGAGTTGGCTGCAATACAATTGTAGCTAATATATTTCCATTTGTATTATATACTTTAAAATCGGTATACGTAAAGAAATGAACACACATAAATCACAATATATTGTATAGTTTTTTGTTTGTCTTTATACGTTGATTTATTTTCTTAGTGGATGAACATAAACAAACGCGAACAACCTCATTTTTTAATAAACGAACATGAACATCAAAATACGTCCGCTTAAATGTTTGTGCCCGTTCATTTGTCCAGTTAACATTAAACGAGCAAACATGAACTATACTTCGTTCGTATTCGTTCAGTTCAGCCCTAAAGTTTTCCATCCGCTTTAGGTTTGTTTTGCAATGGAGATGTCATAAGTTTGGAGACAAGAGTGTATACCAAACTGAATGTATCTTTCTACCTTTCCTTGAGAGCCGAGTTGGATAGAAATGATTGGTTGGAATATACTTTCGTAGAAGTAGGGATAAAGGCAGCCTTTGTACTAGAAAGTTGAACTACTCTAGTGATGGATGGATGGACCTGTATTTTGAAAGCCAAGGAAACTACTCAATACTAACACCACCAAACTGAAGTTATCCAAATTTGTAAAAAATATAAACTTTGTGTAAACAATTATTTGCCGGACCAATGAAATGAATTTATTTACAGTACTTGTTTGTTATCGCACTTTAACTTTTTTGGTCACTAAAAGAAATACCAAAATCAAACTATCAAAACCAAAAGAGAAAGAGATTGCACTGATGTTCATATGTCAGATATGTGTTAAAACTTATAAGTGGATATTACTAATTAATAATGACTTCATGCCTTGTACTAATATTAAAATCAATGAAAGATGTCTTATGTTCTTGTTTACACCAATCCACCATATTAGCTCTTGAGAAAGAGCATGAGCTTACTCCTACTATGTGGTTCATCCGGGTACGGGAGTACAAAAGTCAGCACTGAAATGGTAAGATTTAAGCAATTATGCAACGTTGACTTGTTCTTCATGAAACGGGTGGTGTAGCTGAGTCTCGGCTAAATTCTAAGCTACTTAAATGCTCGATACCGACATCAATATTCAAACACAATCAATTTAAGTCGAGTCAAGCTCCAACTACTCGACTAGATTTTCAAGTCAAGCATGTGCTAAAATACTTGAGTGGAGTCGATCTAGCCTCGAAACTATTTACCAGCCCTTTTTGTATATATGTTTACGCAAAACGGGTCTATATAGCTATATAACTGAGTCGAGTCAAGCCAGCCTCGAAACTATGTAGTAAGTTAGTAACGCTATTATTAATTTTTCATTAAAAATATTCAAATCAATCCGATATCATAAAGTATCAACTAATTCATCAAGCATGAAGATGAAAAAGCTTGAGTCCAGTTCCAGGGTCTGCTCGACTCGACCTTGCTAGTGTTTAAAAGCATGTCCCAATTACAGCTCTATAATGCAACAAAAGCTATACCTTCATCACCCAACTTACTATACATGTTATTCAATCCTATATCCGAGTGTAGTATATGACCAACTTGCACACTTTGAGGAACTGTTGAAAGGCAAATTAGTGTATGACCAACTTGCACACTTTGAGGCAATAATGGCATGGTTGTCACTAAGATTACTTGATTAGCACTAAATAACAACCATCTAACTAATATGATTATTACTTATCAACTTAATTGTTCATTCATCAAATTAGTAGACCTGAGATTACATTTACTTCAGTTAAACAAAGCCTTTGGAATGCAAAATAAGGCAAAAGCCCATCTAGACATGATCATACAATAGACGTCCAAAGCTTCAAGATTCTAAGCATAGAAAACCACAAAAATACTCGTACTCTAGATCATATAGTACTAGCTAGAAAGTTATATGAAACGGGTGCAATCAGGGCAGTCAGTCAACCACACAATAATGACTTGTACATCATGCCGTGAAAGATGTACCTTGAATCTTATCCTAGATTACTTCCTCTGAAAATAGTTGAAGGCGAATTAGAGTATGCATAAGTCCACACCTTGAGGCAATACTGATGCGAGCTGGCATCGAGCAGCTTCATTGTTCCCCAAGTTTCTAGCATTTGCACGGTCCCGACAAGGATCAATCACAATTTTCTTGAGTGCAACAGCAGTGTGTATGATGTATTTAACAAGTTTCACATCACATATTAGACCGGAATATTCCTCAATTTCAACAATCTTTAGGTGTTCATGGGGATTAGTAACATCCTTTGCTCTCCTCATATTTATGATCGGTGAAGTCCAAAGTTGCTGCAAAAAGAGACCCATGTAAAATTTGCTAAAATTCTTATTACATGCCAGGGAAATTCGGTTGGTTAATTACTTGGATATAGCATAAGTACCTGAATTGTCAAAGTCACCAAGTTTGGACATGCATTCAATATGGAAGCCAAATATACAAGAAGATTATATGTACCACCACCAATCTTCAGTCTCAGTTTCTTGACACTTGGTAGCACAGGAATAGAATCAAGCACTTCACTTTTCTGTAAAACAAGATGATACTCTCACCATACAGTTTCTTAAAAATGATGATAAACATAAGACATGAAAAACTAACCTTAGGAACATCTATGTTGATGGAAAGAACCTGTAGGGTCAAAGCGCAAGATGATATCTGGTCGAACACATTGGTACCCAACATCTCTCTTATTCTTTTGATATCAATATCGACTTCTTTAAGTTTAGGAAGATGAGAAAGACGTAAATCTGCTACAGGACCCTTGCAGGTGAATGATACAAGATCAAAATCAGATAAATAGATGGAGTCAACCCTCCACTCTGAAACTATTGTAAAGTGCTTTAATTTAAGAGCATGTCCATAAACACGAATAATCTTCATACGAGACGAGTAATGGATAAATAATGTCTCAAGATGTGGGCAATTGGTTAAAAACTCTTGAAGAATTGTTTCCGTCACTTTAACTTTCTTCAAGACAAGTTTTTTTAGAGACAATATCTCCACAACCGTAGCATTCAAGGAAGGGCATCTGGAAAGCTTTGTGTCAAATAATCTTAATGGGTAATCAGAGTTCCCATAGAGTTCATAAACTTTTGGAGGCTCATTCATCAAATTCAGTTCAAGAAATTCAACTTTTTTGTTTATAGCAAATTGGAGCCATTTATCAATAACACCCTTATGACGCTTTGTCAAACAGAAACGGATCCGGAAGTCTTGAACGGTTGGGTGGCTGTGGCTTTGAATGACACTGTTCACATGATTGATATACTTAGAGTGGTACTTATTCAAAGTTTCACCACCATCAAAGTTCAATTTGGTTAAATTACACCATACGAACCTCCATCTTCTGGAGAGAATGCTGGTTGCCATTGCTCCCTTTAGAGGCAAAAGAGACAGTATCATAACAAGAATATCATCTGACATTTGACTGATGAAATCATTCGAGTTTGATCTTCGACGAGTCCTGTAACACCCCAACCCGACAAGGGTCAAAATGTCACATTATGGTGCCAAATCAGAACATACAACGCAAGCGGAAGACTTATAAACATAAAGTTACAATGGTATTCTAAGGGTACAAAAGAAATGTAAGCTCTATACAAGATGGAATACAATTTCAAACAAAATCTAATAGAATCCAAGTCCACGTCTAATCCAGATGTAAATGGGCTTCTAATTAACGGGGTAGTCCACTAACGCTCCTATGCACTCTTCACCCAACCCAGCTTCCAACCTAAACCTGCCGCAGGAAAAGAAATGCGGCTGAGCTTAAAAAGCCCAGTGAACAGATATATAACAAAGCAAATAACCGAAACGTATGTAAGTATAAGAAAAAGGGATCAAAACTTCTGCTGGAGAAATATCATCTGTCAAATGCAATAAGAGATCAACATCAACTGAACCAATATCATAACTCAAAGAGGAACGAAGCATCATATGAGCTTAACGTAAGCATAATCATAAGAGATAATGAGCAGTATGAATAAAGGCGTGTCTACCAGAGAATCGAATGACACATAGAATTTTAGGAAAGCCACGAGCCGGCTACCCGAGACACTCGAATAATCTCATACATACATACTACATAATCATAAGTAGTACACATAAGGTATACAAAGAGGGGAGACCTCTATGTACCATATCCTGGAGTATAAGCGTCCGCTGTGAAGGAGTAGAGAAGCACTACCCACATTTCACCATACATACACACCTAACCCATAATACATAAAGTGCTAGGATGCATCCATACGTCCCATACATACATACATAAGACTACATGCACCACTGCCTCGCATGGACAGGTAATACACATATCATAAATGGGCGGGAGATCTCATAATCATAATCATATCATACAAAGTGGGGACGCCGTGGATCAATCACACCTCCACAGAAAGTGTCATGCCATCGGTGCTCGATGAGCACGCCCATGGTACCTCATGAGTAGTTAAAAACTCGGGCATAAGAAGCATACTACATACAACATATAATTCATAGCAGCATATCCGAATCATAGCATAACATAACATAATAAGAGGAATATCAAATGAATGTGAATCGTTGCCAAAAGAATCATATCAAGAACATATCAATGGAACATAATGAACGAATCATAAGGGATCATAGCAATGGCTTAGGGAATCATATCAAGGATACGAATCAAATCAAGATCAGGTCCTAAGAGAGAAACGCACCTACTGAAAAAGGTAGAATATCTTGTACCTTAAAAGCAATTCCACGCGAACTCGAAAACACAACTTACTCCAACTTCAAATTATCTACATAAATTTGGATACCAATTATTAATAAGCGATAGACCGACTACCACTTAATTCTATCATTCGATACATAGCGGCTTATTATATACTTAATGTTGCTTTTATTTTTACTTGCGTCATTAATTCATTATATACTTAAGTATATAATACTTTTTATCTTTTTGAAACTTGCATCCGTAGGACAAAATCTGATGTTAAACTAGCATTGTTATATTTTATACTTCATGATACTAAAATTAAAAGACCAACTATATTCACATGCAAAAGTCTTCTTCACCAGTTCTAAAATTATAGCATGCGTATCCTAACATCTAGCTATATGTATATGTCTCTTATTATAGTATTCTTTAATAGACATGTGTGATCAAAATATCCAAAAACCATTGTCATTTTGGTTGATATATTCAGTTCTATGTCAACAAACATGTATGTTTAGATTTATTATAACCGTCAATCACATGCATGTTCGAACTTTACGAATATGAATTATTTACTTGTATTTTATTTAGTTAAGATATGTTACAACTGATCAAAGTTATATCTATATTAGTTCACTATATTATAATGAAGTGATGATTTCATCTACATGTAAAGATAATAGCATGTTCATGCTAGCTTATATACGTAGTGTAGTTTAAACCCAAGCCCCACCATCATATTTTAACAGCTCATGGGCACATTTACGTATAGTATTTGCAGGACTGTTTTGAAAAGGTTTTTATGTGATGTGGACCAAAGTGCTAACATTCGTAAAATACATGGACTGATTTTCAAAATTCGAACAAGTTGGCATGCAATTTGCGCTGGAGTATCCCTTTCATTTCATGCCATTTCTTATAAACTTTGTATGCAATTTGACGTACAAGATTTTCTCTAGACGAAACGATAGAGCAAGACCGTAACCAGGACACAAATGCGAGACCAAACAAGGCTAGAACGAGACTGAATTAATTCGAATCAAGGGCACACAAGCGAGACACACACACATACTAAACACTTCTCGGTATTAACCTTGAAGCCACATTTAACGAGACTAGAATTAACCCACAATCCTTATTCTTTTAACCAAATCTTTACAAGCATGTTTATACAAGTTTTAGATATGATTCTACACAAGACACACACACTCCGCGAGACATGATCGATACCACAATTCATACGCTTTAACTATGTTTAATACACATTATACATGCATGTTTCCAGCCTTTTATTCACGTATGCATGCTCAATATTAGTTATTCATGTTTTCAACCAGTTTCAGAACGTGTAATACATATCATACGAATGTTCTAATGACCAAATCAAGACTTAATCTCGACAGTTTCGAATGTTCCAAACAGAAATGAGTCGACACATATCAATATTTCATAGATTCCTGATTTCTTGTTACGATATATGTGCTATTCGTTTTACAAAAGGATGAGACAAACACTTAGTCTTTAGACCAGGTTAGTCCATGATATGTGTTATATATATATATATATATATATATATATATATATATATATATATATATATATATATATATATAGATTAGATGTTGCAAGTGTCGTGTGAAAAATAAACGAAAAGAATACGAGGGCACCTATGAGGCTGATATAACGAGATCAAAAAAAAACAAACACTCACACCCTTCGAACCCTAACAGCACAGTGGTATCTTCTGCTTCTTGAGAGAACAAAAAGGAGTCAGTTTGCTTCCTGTTAGTTGTTTGATGTGGTACGTTTGGTTTACAAAATGTGATAAGTGTGTGTGACTTGATATAAACGAAATGGAAGATATTGTCAAAGGACAGGTAGCCGTGAATTTTGAAGGCGGTTGAGAACTGATTGGAGGAAATTGAGGCCCAATCGTGGGTGATTAGGAGAGGTGATGTTTATCACATATTGTTTACATATTTTGTATTCAAGTTATGTGGGCACACTAATTATTAAATCGGCTCAATGTAACTCTTATACGGATGTGCTTTTAAAATATTAAGTGTGTACAAACTTTTAATATTTGGTCCATGCATCCTCCAACGTGATATAAGGTTTTTAAGGCTTACCATTTATCTTATAAGCATAGATTAGATTTTATATGTTTTCCAAAATTAAGTACAACGTATAGTATGGATGTGGAGTTAAGTTGGAGTCGCAAAAGTTTAACCCGAATTTTAGGTCGTTATAATTCTTCCCCTCTTAAAAGAAAATTTCGTCCGCGAAATTGAAGTCGCAAAGTTAGACGAAGTCGTAGCAAATCACAAAATAAGGTCACAATTAACCTCATGCTCGGGGAGGTTCTTCCAACAAAATCTTCACAAACAGAATTTTTTCTTTTCATGACTCGATCCCGACAAACTCGGATAGCCCCAGGCTGTCCAATCGAATACAAATCATAACCAATCTGATCCAGCGAATGTGAAACAAATACGTAGCAGATGACAGATGATAGATGATAGATGGAATCCTACAAGGAGATATACGAAACGCATAAATCTAATAAGCAAGCATAGCGATAATACTAAACGATGAAAACCTCATCAACTCCTCACCGAATTCTGAACGAACAAAGGGACTTGTCAAAGTCGAATGAGTAGAGTACAAATCGAATCATCAAATGTATCAAGAGTTTCCTATAAAGAGATGGATAAAAATTTCGTACCGACGATCACAATCACAAACCAGAGTATCCAAAACGTATCAGAAGGCATAACAAAATAATCGCACGAATAAGAATGAAATCAAGATTTAACGTGTCGCTAACTAAAGTTTCCTCCAATGTGTGAAAAACTCCGATGTAGTCACCACCGCCTTCATACCATCTCGTCCAGCTCCTGCTTCAAGACTATACATATTAGTACAACTAAGATGAATAGAGTTGATAGAATTGTGTGCTTTTCTTCAGAACTGCTTCCTTCCGTCTTCTAACATAGAAATGTCAACACTAAAACGAAGGTGATCCTCGTGTTTCTCTTTCGTCTTTGAATACACTAAAATGTCATAAAATGACAATTTGTCCAAATATTCATGAAAAACACGATTCATCATATCCATAGGAATAGTTGGAGCAGTAGCCAATACAACTGGCATCACCAATATACATGAAGACCATAACGAACACGAAAGGCAATTCTAGGAACATCTTGCACGTAAGTGATGATAATCAGATCTTAAACCAATCATTGAGAAAATTCACACCCAGAAAGTGATTAGGAAAATCATCGATCCGAGGTAAAGGATGATGGTTCAAATTGTAATACGATTTAGTATCCGGAAATCAACACCTAACCTCATACTATCATCATTCTTCTCCACGAATAAAACTGGAGCAGGACACGGGGACACCATCGAACAGATAAAACCACTTCCTAGAAGCTGGTCCTTCAATTCTTACCATTCAACTGATATCATACGATGCGGAGTTTCAAATTTAGGTAGAACATCGTTCTTATACGGATAGGGTTCTAAATCAACCAACTTGCTGTTCTCAGGCACTTCTCAAAATATACTATGATCCCAATAAGTTCAAGTTATATGATGTAACTATTATCACGTTGGCCAGACGTCATAATACTTGCATCATATATACATCTCTTTATTGCAATCACATTCTACCTCGAGTCGTGACAACAAATCCTCATAATTATATCAAAACAACTTCACATTCAGATGGAAATCTTGGTAGTTCATTAAGGAATATATCTCGAACATTTCAAACAACAAAATAACCTTTAAGGCGAGTTTCATCAAACGAAGTATCTTCACAACCGCGAAGGATTAACGTAAGAGTTTCCAAAACAAAAATGATCGTAATGATTACCAGGTTGGGAACCATGGTATAGAATATCGAGTTTCTCAATCGTCAAGGGTGACAATTATAGTATGATAGTTGGTAGCATCACAATGCTCATTTAACAAATCCATATCCAGAATGATATCGAATCGAACATCTCCAATGTAAACAGATTAGCAAAACGAAAATCGTCTTCAAATATCTCCCAAACGCATCGAACAAATCGGATATTCATGATGGAAGGTCACAAGATTATCAAAGAGATAGATTGGGTAAGGTCAAAATCAATAATGGAGAAGGAATCTTAATATGCTTATCAAAAGCAAGAGGAAACACAGAATGCGTCGAACATGTCAGATTCATACATACGCGAATTCCCTGAACGGACGGAAAGGCATCTAAACGGAGCAAAGATCGAAGTCGGAAGAAAAGGATAATCCTCAAAAAGTGAAACTTATAAGGCATTACTACGAAGTCTCAAAACATACTAAACTTATGTTGCATAAATCTTCTGAATCTCCGAAATGAATGTTCTTGAAAAGGCTTAACTAAAAGCAGAGGCAGAATCAGAGTGATGTGGAAGCAAGATGACTAACAAACGTCTAATCTCATAATCTAACCCAACCTCACTGGTCATTCTTGAAGTTCCTAAGGGGAGAAAAACCTAAAGCAAACCTTCCAAGTAAAGCCGGGCTTCCAAAGTGCAAACCTAAGGTCAAATCTTCACAGGCCATAACTTATGTACTACAAGTCGCAGCCTGGGCTCTGATACCATTAATTGTACACCCCAACCCGACAAGGGTCAAAATTGTCACAATTATTGGTGCCAAATCAGAACTACAACCAAGAGCGGAAGTACTTTATAAACATAAAGTTACATCAATGTATTCTAAGGGTAACAAAGAATGTAAGCTCTATACAAGATGGGAATACAATTTCAAACAAAATCTAATAGAATCCAAGTCCACGGTCTATCCAGATGGGTAAATGGGCTTCTAATCAACGGGGTAGTCCACTAACGCATCCTATGCACTGCTTCACCCACCAGCTTCCAACCTAAACCTGCCGCAGGAAAAGAAATCGGCTGGCCTTAAAAGGCCAGTGAACAGATATATAACAAAAGCAAATAACCGAAACGTATGTTAAGGTATAAGAAAAAGGAATCATAAACTTGCTGTGAAGAAATATCATCTGTAAATGCCATAAAGAGACAAATTCAACTGAAACCAATATCATAACTCAAAGAGGAACGAGCATCATGAGAGCTATCAACGTAAGCATAATCATAAGAGAATAATGGAAGCAACGTATGAACAAAGCGCGTTCTACCAGCAGCCACTCGAATAGACAACCATAGAATATTTAGGAAAGCCACGAGCCGAACCTACCCGAGACCACTCGAATAGATCTTCAGTACATACATACGATACATAAATCATAAGTAGGTCACATAAGTGCTACAAAAGGAAGGACTCTC
>LBNU01036969.1:0-52957 GCA_014162995.1 Artemisia annua | reverse complement strand
TATATATATATATATATATATATATATATATATATATATATATATATATATATATATATATATATATATATATATATATATATATATATAGGGGCACGTTCAATGCAGAACCACTTTTTTGTACAGAACTTTACAGAACCACTATGAACCAATGATAATTTAGCATTATTAAAATCTTTTTATTTAATTCAAAAGGGCATAATAGTAAAACACTTTATTTATCTATTTTTATTTTTTTCCAAATAAAAACATCTTTCAAGTCCCTAGATTTTCGGATTTATTTTTTTATTTATTATTTTTTTATTTTTTTTAGCATACATGTTTTTCTTAAAAAAATGAGGTGCATGTGTGTTTTTTTGTAATATTGTAAATTTACATATGTTTTTTTACACACTTATTTAGACATTAAACTTGTTTTGCTTAAAATGGTAATTGCACATATTTTTCTAGTATACATTCTTTCATCTTCGAAATTTATAACAAAAAAATATAAACACATACATGTAACCTCTGAATTTATAAACAACCAAAAAGAGAAATAGTATACACAAAAAGTTTGATATCAAATGAAATTAAAATAAATACAAATGTCGTCATCCAAAAACATGCGTGCACTCTTCAAGAACACGTGTGCACTCTTTCAAGAACATATGTGCACGCTTTCGTATCTCATTCTAAGCTTGTATCTTGACATCTTTATCATGATCAACACTTGTGTCTTTTTGTTACCTGAAATTAGTTTTAACAAATAACATAACTATAACATAACACATATGCACAATCTTTATTAGAACAAAATAAACCAAAATATAAAACCTAAGAAAGAATCTCACCTATCAGTTAATTTGTAACCTAATTACATACATTGTTAATTATGAACCTCCTATTTAAAAAGATCTCAGATCAATCGCAATAGGAAAAACATATTCCTCTGAGTCAAACATCATGAAGTCAGTATTAAGCTTATCAGCAAAAAGTAAGCTTATCGGCACTAAGCAATGCTCATTGTATTTACCTTACTGTTTTCCAATCATTATTGCTAATACAAACACTCCATTTTAATATTTAACATCAACAAAACACATATGTACTAGACTAACCTTTATTGATATATATTGTTTTGACACAGATGCACCCACCGTTGTAACACGGATGCACCCACATGCTATTGTCTTTGTATTCTATCATAAATCAACACATAATAAACAAGTATTTTACTTAATCAAAAAAACAAAACAAAGACCTGGAATGGGTATGTCGACGTAAAACCCAAAAGCCCGCCGTCGTCATCCTCCTCCAACCTACCGTCGACATAAACAACAAAAGCCGTCATCCCAGTCGCTGCCGTCCTCACATGCTACTTGTCTGCATTCATGTATACAAACACTCCATTTTAATATTTAACATCAACAAAACACATATGTACTAGACAAATCTTTATTTAACATCAACAAGTACTCCATTTTAATATTTAACATAAAAAACACATATGCACTAGACTAATCTTTATTCATATATAAACTTTAACACAGACGCACACACATGCTACTTGTCTTTGTCTCATATCATAAATTAACACATAATAAATAGTTTATTTATTTATTTTTAATTTTTTTTTCTGCTTACAAAAGGATAAATTGGAATAAACATGTATTTTACTTAAAATCAAAGAAATAAAACAAAAACCTGGAATGGGTATGTCAACATAAAACCAAAAATCCGGTCATCGTCATCCTCCTACAACCCGCTGTCACCATAAACCCCAAAAAAGCCCGCCGTCAATCCAGTCGCCGTCGTCGTCCTCCTCTAACCGTTATTGGAAATCAATTCGTTGCAGCATCTGATGGTTTATGTTTGAGTGGATCCTTTATTGGTTGCTCAGATTAAACATAGGTTGTGGTGGTGAGATGGTGGGCAGCCTAGGGTTTGGGTGGGGAAGAAAATGATAGCAAAAGGAAAACATCAGATCCATATGTTTAGGTGGGACGGTTTTGAGCAACTTTTTAGGAGTGAAAACAAAATACCTAATTTGCCCTTTAATCAATTTTCTTTTTTAAAAATAAGTAGTAACTTATTACAAAAGCCATCTTGCATTATATCGATGTAACATCATTGGGCATTATTAAGAGTAAAAATGACTGTTCTTGTAAGGGTTTCTGTACAAAAAAAATATTCTGCCATTGAAACGGCTACACTATATATTATATATATATATATATATATATATATATATATATATATATATATATATATATATATATATATAGATTAGATGTTGCAAGTGTCGTGTGAAAAATAAACGAAAAGAATACGAGGGTACCTATGAGGCTGATATAACGAGATAAAAAAAAAACAAACACTCACACCCTTCGAACCCTAACAGCACAGTGGTATCTTCTGCTTCTTGAGAGAACAAAAAGGAGTCAGTTTGCTTCCTGTTAGTTGTTTGATGTGGTACGTTTGGTTTACAAAATGTGATAAGTGTGTGTGACTTGATATAAACGAAATGGAAGATATTGTCAAAGGACAGGTAGCCGTGAATTTTGAAGGCGGTTGAGAACTGATTGGAGGAAATTGAGGCCCAATCGTGGGTGATTAGGAGAGGTGATGTTTATCACATATTGTTTACATATTTTGTATTCAAGTTATGTGGGCACACTAATTATTAAATCGGCTCAATGTAACTCTTATACGGATGTGCTTTTAAAATATTAAGTGTGTACAAACTTTTAATATTTGGTCCATGCATCCTCCAACGTGATATAAGGTTTTTAAGGCTTACCATTTATCTTATAAGCATAGATTAGATTTTATATGTTTTCCAAAATTAAGTACAACGTATAGTATGGATGTGGAGTTAAGTTGGAGTCGCAAAAGTTTAACCCGAATTTTAGGTCGTTATAAGTCCCCTTCACAATATGAAAGTCATCAATAATCTTAACAACCAACAATCCTTACATACACGATTAAACCAGTACACCTTGAATATTAGTTGCGTAATTTACATAAGCAAGTTTGTGAATCCCATCCCAAATGAGCAAAAATTCAGGGTTTTTTTCCCTTCGACATTATTCCATAAGGGTTTTTGGGTTAGCTTATATCTAAGTTGATGAGCTTATTTGGTTTGACTAATTTTTCATAAGCATTTTTTCGGTTTATTTTCCTTATAAACTTGCTATGAGTAAAAAAAAAAAACAAAAAAAAAAAAAAAAAACAAAAAAGCTAAAACAAACCCCACCGTGTTGATTTGAGCTATATTTCAATTTATTAAGGTGGCGTTTGGCTGTTAACAAATATCCCTATGGGAATGTTCATGAGATAAAAACCCCACTAACTTTGATAAGTTTAGAGGGTGTTTGGGTAAGCTTATGCTTAAAAACTTATATGTCTCGGATAGGCCCAATCCAAGGAATTATGCCTAAGCTCATACAAATAAGCTTATCCAAACACCATCAAAGAGCATCAAAAGCTTTTCAAAAACACAATAAGCTATTAAGCCACTCAAATAAGGTTTACCCAAACACCCCCTAACTTCTTTTCTTCCCCAAAAGTGATAATTAACCAAATACCTTTAAGGACTTAATACAAGCTTAAAGAATCCCGAGTTTTTTGGGTTTGAAACTCAAAGCACAATCCTTAAACATCATTCTAAACCTAGCTGAATAAGTTTATTAATTGTTGTCCATCAAAGAATTACGAATTAACAAATTCAACAAAAGGAAGGAGTGTGTGATGTTCTACAAAGAGTAGTTAATACGCCATGTACCTGCTGTTGAAGTGTAGTACTCATTCTTGTAATTATAACCTGCACCATGCCATATACAAATAGCAAATCAGTTGATACAAAATTTTAAAAGTATCCATTTATATTACGTGATCATATATGAGTTACTTTAGTTGTTCGTCAAATAAGCAAGAATACAGGCTTAAAGAGTAAACCCTAGCTAAGATGGAATTACTAGATCTATTATATGTGAAACAAGCAATTAATTATGAATGATTTTATCGAACAATTTATGGTTTTACCGATAAATTGAAACAGATAATCGATATTGCAACGAATATGCATGCACAACGATGTCCAAATTAATTACCTTATAGCTGGCACGAGGCTAAGAGAATACAAGCACAATAATTCGATTAGCTAGGTATTTTTATAGATGTTTCTATACTCAGATAATTATTTTATTTTATAAATCCAAAAGTTTTATATTGCAGATAGTTAAGTCCTTGAATTTTGTTATTGATGACTATTAGTCCAAAAAGTTTTTTTCTTAATTCAATATAAACTGAGAATATATTGAGTAACACAGGTGTTCGCTCTATCTAGCATGGTACGATACGTTGCTTTTTGTTTTCCGTAGCAACATCGATCAATGCCATATGGAAAATACCATTCTCATTGAAACGACATGCCAGAACAAAGAAATTTCTGACAAAGAACATAGAAAAACTAATATATCAAAACCCTGCAACCTAACAAATAATAAATCAAGCAGATAAATTAATACCAACAAGAAGAGGGCGGTAAACGTAGCAACCTAACAATGTAACAAAAATCAGAGAGTTCATTACTTATGGTAAACCATAAAAAGGAAATGTACGTGGTTCAAAAACTATAATACCATCCTAATGATTTTTACCAATGAAAAGAAAGTTTCATGACAAATTCATGACAAATTATAAAGATGAGCTAGAGTATGATCAACTCCACGCCTGGAGGTAATATAGGTTCGAGTTGGGGCTTGGCAGAAGATCGAGCAGCTTTCTCGTTCTTTGAGAACTCACTAAAAGTGGTTCCATACTGACTTTATTTGCGAGGATCAATCAAAATTCTGTTCAGTCCAATAGCATTGTCAATGACGTATACAGCAAGCTCAAGCTCGCTCATTCGACCACAATACCCCAATAATTCAAGAATCTTGAGGTGGTTATGGGGATGATTAGCAGCATGTCTTACCTTTCTCCTCTTATTTAGTGGCATACTCCATGTCCATAGTAGCTACATTTAAGAACCCAATTTCATCTGGCATTTGGCTAATGAAATCATTTGTATTTGATCGAGGGATCCCCTTCATAAATTCAAGCCATTAACAAGTGCAACAATTTATATATACCAATCTTTTACATAAATCATAAATAAAGTTGTACATATACACAAACACATAAAATAAAAATATAAAAACCCTACTATATGAAATTAGAATTTAAATTTCAAATCATCATGAAACCCTAAGAAACTATTATACTCGGTACCAAGGTGCTTGTAGTTTAATGAAAACATGGACTCAAACTACAAAATTTAATCAATATTATCATACACAACTACTAACAAATACTCATTTCATTAAAGATAGAAATGTAATATAAAAATTAAAAATAATAATAAACCTTTTTCTCTTCGCCTTGATTTGAATAATTGGAACACTCGGCTGCCTAGGCCGCTTACTCACGATCACCATTGAAACACAGCAGACGTAGGAAGTCGATCTAAAAATATTTCAAATGTTAGATAACAGCCTTAATATTCATAGAACTAGGGCTTCATATTAACACAAACAAACTAATCACCTCGAATTGAGCAGGTGATCGAAGCGAGTCTGTTGGTGCCGATGGTTTGATTGTAAAGCGCTTGTTAACTGAATTTAAATTTGAAAACATTGGGCCTTCATACATCATTTGCTTCTAAAGGTCCATAACATCATATCAATGTTTTATGTTTTAATCGAGATTTTTGAGATTTTTTTTTCCTTTCTATTTCAAAGTTCAGACTTTATACTGATTTAACTCTTGGTGTAATAATAAGGGTGGGGCGATTCATGAGCTACTTGAGATCACTTGCAACTTATCTTAAGTTGAGGCAAGCACGAGCTACTCAACTCGACTAGTCAAGTGTCGATATGTGTATCATCTTTATGTAGCTATTGGATTCTTCCAATAATGTAGTTCATCTATTTTTAATGATGTGCATCGCATGTATGCATGTTTGTAAGGAACATCTGAGGTTTTTATTTTTTATTTATTTATTTTTTTGTGATTGTGTTTGAGATAGTCTAAATACACCATGATAATTCCCTCATCATTAACTTGTTATAACTTACTCACACTTTTTCATAACTCACTCCAAGACCCAGCCACCATAAATGAGAACAAAGTGAATAAAATAGGGGAGTAGCTCATCAATGACGTCATTACAACTTTCCAAAATCAAATCTTTTTTTTTTCTTTCTTATTATTAACTTCTGTAGTTATTATTATTTTATTATTTGTTTATTTTTTTTTACCATTTCTTGTCATATACTACCTCCGTCCCATAATTATTGTCCAGTGTTGACTTTTAAAGTCTTTATTTTGCAATTTTGACCTTAAATATTTATGGTTGTGTTATATAATACTTGATAAAAATTATACCAATAAAAAATACATTTAAAACTCAATCCGTTTATATATTTTGCATCAAGTAATACATAACACAAAGAAAATTATTTACGGTTAAAGTTGAAAACAAAAGACTACAAAAGTCAAATGTGGACAATAATTATGAGACGGAGGGAGTATATATTTTTTACTTGTTATAAAATATACGCATGCGATACATATTTATTGAAAATAAATAATTAAAAATACAATATAAAGAAATATATAATTAAAAATACAATATAAAAAAGACTTAGGATCAAATGAGAAAAACTCTTAAAATGAGAAGGATGAGAAATAACTATAACCACATATTAGAGATGCATCGACTTGAATTAGATACATCCCTAATCTTTTAGATGCACCATAATATATTTTTTAGCTAAACATTAGATGCATATTTATATATTAGATGCATTTTAGCAAGTTAGAAAAATCCTATGTATTATTTGTCCTCTGCGGATCAAATTTGTTGCAAGTACTATTTTGCATCGTTTTCGCTTCAAAATTACTTTTGTGCGGTAAAAATTAAACGAACGAACATGAATAAGGATCCGTCCATGTTCGTTTAACAGTAATGGACAACCTTCGCGTAGTGTCGTTTAAACGTTCATGTTCGTTTATTTGTGCGGTAAAAATTAAACGAACGAACATGAATAAGGATCCGTCCATGTTCGTCCGTTTCGTTTACGGTCCTAATATCATGAACATCTATATACATTTTTCACATTTAATCACTGAACAAAAAAGTTTTCAAAATGTATTCAACTTTTTTTTTCAGTGATTAAATATGAAAAACGTAAATATATTTTAAAGTGATTGGCCGAAAAATTAATGTAACAACTTTACTTGAATAAAAAATGTCAATATGTTCGATATTTCCTAATAATGTGTAGTTAAAGTGCATGTAGGCTTATGCGTTTTTTAAAGACATTTAAATGTTAGAATAAACTTGTTCGTAATTTAAATGTCACACTAGTTTGGAATAGATAGATACAAAAGCTAGGAAAAAAAGTAAAAATATACTGCATGTGTGAAAATAATAATAATAATAATAATAATAAAATAGTGCTACTTTTTATTTAGCAATAAAGTTTACCAGCTTTTCTAATAAAGCTAGGAAAAAAAGTAAAAATATATGTGTTCACAAAGTTACTTAAAACTAATAAATGCAATTCGAGAGTATTTGATGGTGTAACGCATGACCTTTTTAATTAATGAAGTTGACAACAAAAAATAGTTATACTCCCAATGTGTTAACTAGTTTGACTAAAGAAATTATTGTTAAACACAAAAAATAGACGGCTATTAATTAGGATTTAGACCTTTAATATTTTTTTAATTTAGCAATGCATTGGTACCATGTATTAGTTTTTGGTTTTCAGCAAGAAATATCAAGTCCACCTAGCATGATTTTATTTGGAAAGGCAATGTTAGATATTAATGATAATAGTTAGATAGTCTAGGGGTCTTTGTGAAACATTAGTTCTTATTTTGGTCAAATTAGGATAGGAAGTCGGTTACATTGATTATATAAGCATAGATGACTTCCTAGGTCTTATTCATTCGTTCTTCTGGTTTTCTCCTTTGTAGTAGCTAAGTTCGAACTCTTTAGGGTTTGGTTTTCTTCCCCCTCATCTCTATAATAAAGAGGTGAGAGGGGAGGGTGATTGTACCGTCTTCTTTTCCTAGTTCTCAATATATAAATTGTTTGGGAGCATGCGTGTGGCCATTTACTTTCTGTCGTGAACAAGGGTGTGAGTGTGTCGCTTTTCTACATAGCTCAAGTTCCGCATTCTAGTTTCCAGATTGTTGGTCGTTGATGACGTATAGTCCACACTCGGGTCACGGACCCGATTAGTAGACGGTACTAACATTTAAGCCCACCACGAGTGGGCCACCATAACAATAAATGGACTACCATTTAGACGGTTTGGGCTCACAGGGCCCAAGCCTAATAACTATTTATAGAATTGATAAGGATATCTCCTAATTATGGAGTGTATATCAAATACCCGCGATACGCGGGACACATCGAAGAGTAAGGAGCACGAAACCTTATCGGTTACGTGTGTATAAATAGGGTATCATAGCTCTCGTCCAAGGGACGACTTAAAAACTCTAAACTCTTCACAGCCCTTAACTCGATTACTTACTCTCACGCCGGAGGATAATCGGGGGAAACAATCCCTCGATAAGCCTAACGGTGTTTGTTGCTTTCTTAGTGCGCAGGTCCCCAAGCATTATCATCTAATTAATACGAGAACAGGAACCCAAATAAGGAACGCCCAACTTTTGTATCAACAAGTGGCGCCATCCGTGGGACCCTACACTAAGAACTAGGATGACAAAACACAAAAACGCAAGTCAACGGACTCCGCAGTTGGACAAGACGCGCAGCGACCCTCCAAGGAGGAACTACCCAGATCTGACCCCTAGGCAAACCACTGGGACAACCAGTGCGCCTGGTCACCAAGAGTTGGAACCAACCGCAACTCTCCCAACAGTGGAGTTGCCCGCTACAACTACTCAGACTGCTACGGTGGTCCCTAACAATGAGGATCTTCAGCGCACTCTCTTCACTACTCCTCACCAGACGGCATCCGCTGTGGACAACACAGCACCGCCGGGCGCACCTGACCGAGAGAGGATGATTAATTTAGAAGAAAACATTACTGCGCTGGAAGAAGATACTCAGGAAGCGATGTTAAAAAATTTCGTATCACGAAATTTTGACACGTTGAATAATCTCCTGCAAGAGGAGTCAAGAAGAAGGTTGAGTCAGAACTTACACGCTCGACTTGACTTCAATGGAACCTCCCCACCCGCGCTATGAAGAGCGCGACAACAATGGAAGGCGTACCGATGTCCGCGCTAGGCTTGGCACGTCATCCAACTCACAGTACTCGGAGGAACACGGAGACAGTGAGAGACGCACTAACGTCCACACTAGGTTGGGGAGTCGCAGAGTCCATGATAGGTTGGGACGACGACGCTCACCAAGCGNTGACTTCAATGGAACCTCCCCACCCGCGCTATGAAGAGCGCGACAACAATGGAAGGCGTACCGATGTCCGCGCTAGGCTTGGCACGTCATCCAACTCACAGTACTCGGAGGAACACGGAGACAGTGAGAGACGCACTAACGTCCACACTAGGTTGGGGAGTCGCAGAGTCCATGATAGGTTGGGACGACGACGCTCACCAAGCGAGGGTTCTTCTAGATCTGGAAACAGAAGAATTCAGGACAGATTGGGTAGACGAGCCTCCCCAAACGAAAGCCTCTCAGGCTCGGACTTCGAGGAAAAATGGCGCAAGCGCCGCAGAAGAAACGACTCTTCCTCAGACAGCTCCTCGGACAACGAGGATAGCGAGACGGGACACTGGAAGTCCAGGGGAAGACGTCACGAGGAAGAGGACGATGACATATCCCTTCCTTGGCGTCGCCAAAAAGTTGACGCGTTCACAAAGCGCATAAGCGACTATTCTGACCACAAGAAAAGGCGCATGCCTTCTAACGTCAAAACATATGATGGAACAGGTGATCCCGATGATCACCTGAAAATTTTCGAAACTGCTGCTACTATCGAAAATAGGCCACAACCTGTGTGGTGCCATATGTTTAATTCCACATTAGTAGGGAATGCGCGAAATTGGTTTAGTAAGCTTCCACGGAGAAGCATAAAAGGGTATGGAGAGTTGCGAAAAGCATTCCGCGTGAACTTCACTCAAAGAAAGAAATGCGCTAAAGACCCAACGGAATTGGCCAGAGTGAAACAGCGCCAAGGGGAGTCAACGAGCGCCTACATGGAGCGCTTCAAAGATGAGTGCATAAACATCAAAGCATGCCCTAAAGTACTAAAAATTTCAGGATTCATGAATGATAATAACCAGGACCTTATCAAGAAGTTGAATGATAAAGTCCCCCAAACCTTTGATGAGCTAATGAAGCGCACGAGGTCCTTCATCCAAGGGGAAGCCGCCGTCGCAGATAGCAAAAAAGGATACTCGAATTATAGACCGCAAGAACAGTCAAGGAGACAATCCAATGACCAAGGCGGTAACCATAACAAAAGCTATCGCAAAGAGGGAGGTGCGCGGGGAAACGACAAGTATACCCCGTTGACAAAAACTCCACGAGAAATATTNAAACCTTTGATGAGCTAATGAAGCGCACGAGGTCCTTCATCCAAGGGGAAGCCGCCGTCGCAGATAGCAAAAAAGGATACTCGAATTATAGACCGCAAGAACAGTCAAGGAGACAATCCAATGACCAAGGCGGTAACCATAACAAAAGCTATCGCAAAGAGGGAGGTGCGCGGGGAAACGACAAGTATACCCCGTTGACAAAAACTCCACGAGAAATATTCGCAACGGAAGGAGCGAACTTTCCTAAACCCCCGCCGATGCGTACACCAGAAAGGAAGCGCACAGGAACAGGGTACTGCGACTACCACGGACAGAAGGGCCACGCAACAAATGATTGTGTCCAGCTACGCCAATTAATTGACAAACTAGTCAAAGAGGCAGGCTGGATCACCTGGTCAAGAATATCAAAGAAGGAAAGGATAAACACAGAACTGGAGACAAAAAAGAGACACCTAAAGACAAAGCAGACACCATTTACATGATACAATCATGGCAACGCAAAGTCAAGCAAAAGGTCAGCCAAAGGTTCTCTAGTAGTGATGAAATTTCCTTTCCCAAGCTGACTGCGGACAACGCAGTAGCGGAACCACTCACCATTGAAATACATGCGGGGGTCACGATATCCACCGTATGTATGTGGACGGAGGAGCATCCGCAGAAATAATGTACGAACATTGTTTCAAAAGGTTGAGACCTGAGATACAAAGCCAGCTAGTTACGGTCGCGACATCTTTAACAGGCTTTATAGGAGAGAAGATATGGCCAATAGGACAACTACGCATGCTCGTAGTAGTTGGCAACAAAGAGCATTCCACCAAGGCATGGATGAACTTTATGGTAATTAGATCTCCATCGCCATACAATGGCATCATTGGAAGATCAGGAATATCAGCCCTCCGCGCAGTACCATCCACAGCACATGGAATGCTGAAATTTCCAGTAGAGGGCGGTGTAGTTACCCTCTATAACAACGCTGTGCCTACCGAAGAATGTAACACAGTTACATGCGACACTGCAAATATTCCAGAACATGGCGCACCCAAGATACCAAACATAAAGGTGGCAATTCACCCTGATTATCCTGAACAACATGTATCGCTTGGGGGTTCGTTGTCAGACAAAGGGAAAGCAGCCGTGTGCCCAGAGAAGACGGACGCAGTCATCCAACTTCCTTCACCACGCACGTTAAAGGAAGTTCAATCTCTGAATGGACGCAGATACTTTCAGGCGCACCCCATAGTCGTGATCACAGATCAACCCATCAAGCAAGTCATCTCCAAACCTGAGGCGTCAGGACGATTGCAGAAGTAGAGTGTGCTGCTGGGAGAACATAACATCTCCTATAGACCACGCACCGCGGTCAAGGGGCAGATACTCGCGGACTTCATCATCGAAAAGCCAGACAGCGAGGACGTCACTCCACCACCCAAGGTAGAATTGCAAGAACCATGGATCCTGTTTACGGACGGATCTTCATGTGTAGATGGTTCAGGCGCAGGCCTTATTCTCACCAATCCAGAAGGTATGGAATTTACATATGCCTTGCGTTTCGAATTCACTGCCACAAACAACGAGGCAGAGTACGAAGCCCTAATTGATGGACTACGTATCGCAACACGAATGGGTGTACGCAACCTAGAGGAAAACGTAGATTCCAGAATAGTGGCCAACCAAGTGTCAGGAGAATATAAGGCTAAGGTACCTTGAAAAAACAAAATCCTTAATCCAAGGATTCGACAGATTCACAATCACACAAGTCCCTAGATGGGAGAACAAGAAAGCAGACGCATTGAGCAAAATTGCGTCTACAAGTTTCGCACATCTGTCAAAACAAGTATTGGTAGAAATCCTGAAAGATAAGTCAATCTCCGAGATGGAAGTATCCACAGTAATAGAAGAAGAAGGCCCTACGTGGATGACACCAATCATGGACTTCATCAGCAAGGGCATACTCCCCCAAGAACAGAAGGAAGCTCGAAGAATCCGGCGCACAGCGCAGCGATTCGAGCTTAGAGATGACGTCTTATATAGGCGCTCATTCCTACAACCATGGCTTAGGTGTGTTGGACCTCTCCAGGCAGATTATGTACTTCGAGAAATCCACGCGGGCTCATGCAGTATGCACTCAGGACCACGATCCATTGTAGCGCGCGCCCTAAGGTCTGGATACTACAGTAAAACCTCTATAAATTAATACTCGATAAATTAATAACCTCGATAAAATTAATTATTTGTTTGGTCCCAGCTTGGAACCAGTACAAATTTGGACTCCAATCAATAAAATAATAAGATAATAATTTTTTTGAAACTCCAATATATCTATATTAGTCCCAACGAAACTATAAATTAATAATTACTAAAAATTTCATATATATTTAAATATGCATGTGTGTGAGAGATACACTTCAAAATCCTAAGATTGTTTAGTAAAAAATGAATTCATTATCACTTGTTATTTTTTGTTGAACTTCAAATCTATATTGAATTTATCTCAAAATCTCCTTATTGCATTAAAGTGTTGGTGTGTTGTCTTCTCGTATTGCAACAAAAAGTGTTAATTTTATTTTCATAAAGTGTGAATATGAATTCATAAAATTTTAATTGGAACTTGTTTTTCAAATTTATTTTTCATCTTTACCGAGTATACATTGTATCTAGTATATTACATTTGAAAATTTAAAGGTCATATGTAAAACCTCTTTAAATTAATAAATTATTAATTTATCGATATAATAATATCTCGCTAAATTAATAAATATCCCGGTCCCAACACTATTAATTTATAGAGGTTTTACTGTATTGGCCAACTATGCACCACGATGCGCGAGATCTAGGACGGAAGTGCAGTGATTGCCAGGTCCACAGACCCATCCCGCGCCGGCCACAGCATGAGCTAACACCCATCACATCGCCATGGCCATTCTATAAGTGGGGTATTGACATCGCGGGACCTTTCCCCATTGCTGCAGGTGGATTGAAATTCCTCATTGTGGCAATAGACTACTTTACCAAGTAGATTGAAGCGAAAGCAGTGGTGACAATCACGGGCAACCAAGTCAAGCGATTCGTATGGGATAACATAGTATGTCGCTTTGGACTACCCGGTGAAATTATCTCAGATAACGGAAAACAATTCCGTGATAACCCGTTCAAAGACTGGTGCGAACAACTGAACATCACGCAACACTTTGCGTCAGTAACTCACCCGCAAACCAATGGTCTGGTGGAACGCGCGAATAGAAGCCTAGGTGAAGGAATCAAAGCGCGCCTGGACAGACACAAAGGAAGATAGGTAGAAGAACTGTCACATGTTATATGGGCGCACCGAACAACCATCAAGGTTAGCAATGGAGACACTCCCTTCTCTTTGGTCTACGGGACAGAAGCTGTAATACCAGCTGAAATTGGAATGCCAACTATCCGTACTGCGGAAGTTAACACTGCTACCAATGATGATGAGCGGCGCATAGATTTAGATCTATTGGAAGAGCGACGTGAACACGCAGCGATACGGGAAGAGAAATCCAAGTCAAGAATGAAAGGACACTATGATGCCAAAGTACGCAGCACTTCATTCCGACCAGGTGATTTCGTATACCGCGAAAACGACTCAAGCCGCGCAGAAGACACTGGAAAGCTAGGACCAAAGTGGGAAGGACCTTACGAGGTCATTGAAGCACTTGGGAACGGAGCGTACAAGCTACGCGATAAAGATGGGCATGAGCTACAGCGAACGTGGAACGTCCGCACTCTTAAGCGATGCTATCTTTAGAACAGGCTACGGCCCAGCATGGACACTCACGCACTTTAGAAAGTGCCCCAATAAAGATCCATGTAATTTTATTTTTTGAGTCTTATCTAGACAAGTATTTTCTTTTACAAAACTTGCAAGTATTAATAAAACATTCGTGGTTTCTAGCTAACTCCGCGACAAAATTTCTTTACATTGTTATTTAAATACTGTTTATATTTCAATGTGTTGGTTACATTACCTTTAGCCTACATGGCGTGCATGCACTAATTAATACCCACGTTGGTAAAAAGGATGAGTTAACCTACTAAACAACTCATCGAGTAAGATTGTTGCAAACTCATCGACTTTTGGATCAGGTATCCTTGTTAAACACCTTGCGCTCAAGACGTTGGCGCAAGTTCCTTGCGCATCCCACGATGGATGCACAATAGGGCACACTGTGCGCGTTTAACAACTTAGGAAATCAAGACTCTTGATTCCTTAAAGTAAAATACGACAAGTAAACTTATACAAATCCATAGACGACTACGATTTCTTTTTTTTCACTAAGTTAAAAAATTCCATACACGACTATGGTCCTTACTTGAGGAAATTCATACATAATTATGACTCTTCTTCGCTTGGATACTTAAAGATATCTTAATGCAAAGATACATGAGTTATGTGCGAACTACGAGTTCAAAAACATAAGTACTTGGAAATTATAAAAACGCTAAGTACAAAAGGAACTTTATATATACACGACAAGTTCATACAAAAATTTGTTCCAAAACTGAAAGCTAAGTACAAAAAGCCTAAATGCTATAAGTACGCCTTAGCTGGCTGGGGCTACCACAAAAAGCTGCTTCCTTCGTGTCACTGAGTCTTTTCAGCAACTCAGCATCGTCAAGGGAAACGGTGGCCACTGTTACAGGCACACCATCTGACCTAGGAAGATGAGCAGCGCCGAGGCCGCACAAAATGGCCTTCCCTTTTACGCCTTTCTTCCTGGCGACCCTAGATGCATGAGCAGTTAAAGATCTCTGCAGTGATATTTCTTTCTCAATACGGAAGGGATTAAGGATATCACATGGTTGGGCAAAGATAGGTACCTTCAGCTGCGCCACGTCAGGCTTCAGATAGAAGTCCAACTGCTGATCCGCATCATCCTGCAGATGCCTTGGAAGAGTGAGCCCCGCCATGATCACGTTGATGGGCTGATCCTGATCACGCTCCAAACGCGCGATATAGGGAAGCTCGAGCTTCTTTAGCTCCTCCATGGCAGCAAGGAGCTCAGCGACCTCAGCGAACGGCACAGTCAACAACTTGGCCTCAGCAAGCTTTTCTGCGGCCACAGTCTTGCCGTGCGCAACAGCGCAATCCACCACCTTTCCGAAGGCCGTGGTGACCTCCGGATGCTCCAGCGTACACATGGCAGCCAGGCGAAGACCATGACTGATCAACCACCTACGAAATAACACAAGTGTTAGTATGGGAATAGTATAAATATATACACAAGCAATAAAAGAAGCAAAGAGAATTTACCTGCGCTCAGCCACAGACTAAACCATATGGGGATATAGCTCCTCATCATACTCGATGCTGAGCTTGCGGAGCTTCTCCTCCTGCCTATTGAGCGCCGCCTCCACAGTACTGCGGAACTCCTCAAGGTTGGCGAAATGCTTGCTTCTATCTGTTGCAAGTACTTCAACGCCCATAAGGAGTTGATCCTCTGACGATCCGCAGCAGTGCGCTCTTGTTCCAACTCGGCCATCACCGACAGCCTCCCCTCAGCCAACCTTTGCGTAGAAGCCTCTGCGCGCTCCAGTTCAGCCTTGGAGCTCAGCTGCTTAGCCTTAGATCTTGCTAACTCAGCCTGCACAGACGCCAACTGCGCCTTCAGACTGGTGATCTCCTCCTCATACTGGGAGCGGCTACTTTCAACAGTGTAGCTCGCCCTTGCTCGCGCCACCAGCTCGGCTTGACGCGCAGTGATGGAGGCCAGCTCCTCCATCACGGAGTCAAATGGTCTTGACTCCTCCCCAATATCCCTTGGTGAGGCCGCCTCATCCAGAAAGGGGCTCACCTTGGGTGACGCACTCCCATCTTGTGCACCAATATTCTCCATCTGCTGCTCACTGCACAAAGAATAAGGCACAAGCGTTAGCATATGAAAACATAAAAGCATACAAAAAACTCTAAGTAATTGATCCAAAATACTTACATGGGGGGAGGAGATGAGGACACGTCCTTCTCACCTTCAGTCATGGATGCGTCTCCTCTAGGCTTCTCAACATCCAAACTGCAGAAACGAAAAGAAAAGGTTAAGAATAATCTATGGAATTATCATAATCAAAAGATACAACAGGATACTTACTCCATCTGCACCTCAGTAAAAGATGCACCTTCCTCAGCCTCAGACCGCGGCTTCTTGGAAGATCCTTCACCATCACCACCAAACGCCCTCTTGCGCGTCAGCTGGTGGCTCTCCTCCATTTCTTCGTCAGACTCCTCCAAGTTGATCTGCGCTATGTTCATAGAATTTGGAGGAGGCTGCGCAGTGTCAGGTCCCTGCTGCACAGGAGGAGCCACCTCCTGCACCGGTGTGGCCACCACCACAGCAGGGGAGCCCTCAGGCTCTGGAACAGCCAAGTCTACGACGCGCCCTGCCGTCGCCTCCAATATGGGCGTCTCACCCTCCCTCAGGGGACGTACTCCCACCGTCACGGAACGCGGCATCTCGAGATTGACAACACCAAAAAGATCCATCTCTGCGCATAAAATAGAAAAGAAAAACAGGTTACATAAAATATGGAAAATGAAGAAAAGCTTACGCTACTAACGACATAAAGAAGGCAGAAGGAGCACCCACCCGAACCATCTGCATCCAAGAATGTGGGAACCTCTGTCTCAGGCTCGAAGTAGTTGCGACTGATGCCCATGTGCACCAGGAACTCTTCCGGATATGGTTTGATGGGAAGGCGGTTCTCATTAATGATAGCCGCATGGTCCGCATTGTACCACGTTTCGGGGGGGCGCTCATCCTTGGGTAAAGTGGCGCGGGTGTGAAACAGAAAATTAGATGGAAAGACAGCGGCGTCAATCCAAAAGAAATTCTCCCTCCAATCCCTAAGCTTATCTACCTTCTTCACATAACATTGTAACTCACCTATGCGCTTAGAGAATGTAACCCACCCATTTAACCATGACGTGCGATAGAACGCGCGGAATAAGTGGAGGGTGGGGTCAATCGCTAACAAGCGACAGTTAATTTCAAAATTGGCAATCTTCCCAGCGCCAATACAGTGCAACTGGGAGATATGGAGCTCGTAATAATTGAGAATATCACTCAAGAGCACGGATATGGGTACGCGCTGATTCGCCCACTCGAAAAAGCGCGTATATAACCCTACCTTCCCTGCGGGGAAGTCCGCGATGGTGTCATTCGGACCTGGCACCTCTGGGTGCAGGTCCAAGGGGATAAAATAATCCGAGGTGAACTGCGTCAGCTCATCCTCGGTCATATCGGCAGTGCAATCATGGAGTTGAAGAACCATTTTTTATATAAAGGGGCGTACGCGCTAATTACCTAGCGTATAGACAGTGGTTTCAAAGGATATTTAGAAGTTGAGAGGTTTTGAAAATGAAGATAAATCTCTTTTACTGTGGTAATCACAGTAAAAGAGGAGGGTGGTTATATAGTTTCCCACCCACCACAGATGACTGACACGTGTACTCCACTAACTCGAATCGTGTAGCTTGGAAGTGAAACGGTACAGGACACGTGGATAGCCTCTCCACTTCCCGAGGTACCTAAAATGCACTTTTTTGAACTAGATACATCCTACGTGTGTTTTTGGCGGTTCAATTTTGAATTCTTCCCGCGTACGCGTGGGGAATAATTTTGACACCGCTTTAGTCTAGCATCCGTAGGTTTTACCCTGCGCACACTAGACTGGGGGGACATGATGACGTATAGTCCACACTCGAGTCACGGACCCGATTAGTAGACGGTACTAACATTTAAGCCCACCACGAGTGGGCCACCATAACAATAAATGGACTACCATTTAGACGGTTTGGGCTCATAGGGCCCAAGCCCAATAATTATTTATAGAATTGATAAGGATATCTCCTAATTATGGAGTGTATATCAAACACCCGCGATACGTGGGACACATCGAAGAGTAAGGAGCACGAAACCTTATCGGTTACGTGTGTATAAATAGGGCATCATAGCTCTCGTCCAAGGGACGACTTAAAAACCCTAAACTCTTCACAACCCTTAATTCGATTACTTACTCTCACGCCGGAGGATAATCGGGGGAAACAATCCCTCGATAAGCCTAACGGTGTTTGTTGCTTTCTTAGTGCGCAGGTCCCCAAGCATTATCATCTAATTGATACGAGAACAGGAACCCAAACAAGGAACACCCAACTTTTGTATCAACAGTCGTTTATACTAACAAGTGGTATCAAGAGCTTGGTTCAAAGTTTGGGAAGCTAGGTCAACGGTGTAGTTCTTGTTGATCGGTTTTGACAGCAAGGTTCGACTTTGAACTACTGGGTTTTGGCGTTCAACATCTCAACAAGTAGAAGGTGTTTTAGGTTTGAAGGTTTTGTTCGAAACTGATTCAACGCAAGGTACTGTGAAGTTTCGGGTTCTAGAGCTTCATAAGCCGTTGAGGTTTTTGCTTGTTGATTGCACCACCGGGTTCACGACAAAATGGGTTATGCCATCTCAATTTTTTTACAGCAGGTCTTGGTGTTCATTCAAGCATCAAGGATCTTTCTTGAGTTTTCGAGTTGTCGAGGTTATCGACACGAGTTAAAGAAAGCTTAAAGGGTTTGTTGATTTTCGGTTTAGAAGATCGACATTACTGGTGTGTTTGGGTTTGTCGGGTTTCTCGACAAAGAACATTATCAGGTTTCTTGATTTTTGGTTTGAAGATCAAGTTTTAAGTTGCAAGGTTCTGTTTTTTGAAGTTTTGTTTCAGAAATCAGAAGACACAAAGGTTTCTTGAAGATTGGTTTTTGATTTCAAAGGTGTCGAGTTTTTCTTGCACACGGGTTTCATAAGTTAGGTTCTCGGGTTCGTCGATAGTTGATAAGAAGATTGAAGGTTTTGTGTTGTTGTTGGGTATCAACAAACAGGTTCAAGAAAGTCTTCAAGTTGCTTGAATTTTTAAGAATATCAAGTGTCTATTAGTTTTTAAAGGTTTTGGTTTAAAGTTTATTTTAAATCAAGAATATATCGACAAAGGGTTTATTACTTCAAAGGTTTTTTGTTTTTAAAAAAGGTGAAAGATTTTTGGAAGGGTTTTTCCAAGGTTTAATCGACTTAAAAAACAAGAAAGTTACGTTCTTTGAAGGTTTTACACATGGGATACTTTGTTTAGTTCGGTGTTGTGAGGTTTATATCACAAGGTATTAAGAATAAACAAAGGGTCGCTAAAAAAAAGGTCCAAGACTTGTCGAGGTTGCAAGGTTTTTTTGGTTACAAGAAATATGTTGCAAAATTAAAGTACGACAAGGGTTACTTCAAAAAATCGTTGGTTACTATCTTGATTCAAGGGTTTCTTGGTTTGATCGATTTTTGTAAGGTTTATTACATGCGTTAAATTGATCAACAAAGGAGACGACTGCAACGAGGATTTGGAAAAATTTAGAGAATTTATACAAGACAAAGTCTTTAGCTAATCGTTTGTACTTAAGAAAGAAGTTATACACTTTTCACATGCAACCGGGTATGAGTTAGTCTGATCATATTGATGAGTTTAACACGCTGGTAGGTGACTTAGCGGCTATAGATACTGCTATAACGGATGAGGATCAGACATTATTATTACTCAGATCTTTACCATCGTCTTACGGTAATTTCGTGGATACTTTGCTATATAGTCGGAATACTTTGAAGCGAGAAGACGTTGTCGCGACACTTCATTCTAGGGAACTTCAAAGGATGACGGAAGCAAAGGTTGATGGTGGTGAAGGGTTGTTTGTGAGGGGCAAATCTGATCAAAGTGATATGCAGCAGGCTAAAGGTAGTTTGTGGTCAAAGTCACAGGGAAGAAGTAGCAGACTCAAGTGTTATATATGTCAGTCTGAGGAGCATTTGAAGAGGGATTGTCCCAGGTATAATCACAAGAAATCTCACAGTTTTGTTAGGAAGAAATATCAGGTATCCGGTTCTGGAGCTAATGGGTATGACAGTGCTGATGTTATGATGGCTATGAGTGTTGAACAACTGTTGGACTGGATCATGGATTCAGGGGGGCTCATGCCATATGACATACATGAGAGATTACTTGTTTGATTTTAAGGAGTATGATGGTGGTAATGTATTGCTGGATGATGGCAGGGAATGCCGTGTACGAGGGATGGGTAAGGTTCAAGTACAAATGAAGGATGGGTCAAGTTTCGTTTTGGACAACGTCAGGTATGTTCTGGAGTTAAGGCGAAACTTGATATCGCTGGGTACTCTTTAAAAAAGAGGGTTTTACCATGAAAATGCAGTCGGGCAGGATCAAGGTTATAAAGGGTTCACTGATGGTTTTATCAGGAACAAGGAAGGCTAATTGTGTATATTCCCTGGACGGTCAGGCCGTGACCGGGAAGAGATTGAAGGGTAGGAAGCAGCTAAGAGAATCTCAGACTGAGAAGAAGATCAAGACAGGTAATGTTCTTGATTCTTATAATCAGAGGTCTACACAACAATGTATGAAGAGTGGGGTCGCCAAACATTTGGGTGTTGCAAGGATACAGCAGCAGAATGGGTTGGTTAAGAAGACGAATGTGACACTCTTGGCTAAGGTACGTTGTTTTCTGATTCAGTCTGGTCTGTCCAAGGTTTTTTGGGCAGAGGATACAACCGGGTCCACATATCTAGTGAATAGGTCACCATCATCAGTGATTGGATTCAAGACGCCTATAGATATGTTAGGGTTTTTCGGTTAGCTTGCTAGTAATAAGCAAGGGATGCTTGAACCGGTTAAGGTCAAGTGCATATTCCTGGGATACCGTGAAGGTATGGTGGGTTATCAGCTTTGGAGGTTAGATGATGTTTGCTTTACAGGAATATGGGTTTCAATGAGAGTGAAGAATACAAGAAAACTTTCATTGGTTCTGGTGTAGGTACAGGTTCAGTGCATGTGTTGCAGGGAGTTGAGTTTGAGGTGGAACTGATTGGGGATCATATATTTGAGGTGGAACCTCAGGCGAATGTCGGTCAGGTAGCTGATTAACAGGAAGTGCAAACTCAGGATTTGATAGACTATCATTCAGCACGTGATAAGGAGCAACACATTGCATGGGACTAGACAGGTATAGAGAAGACTGTAATGAGGCTGCTTTTTCAGTTGTTGCAGTGGAAAAGATAAATACAGATGAGTCATTGACTTTCAATGATACAGTTGCTTGTGAGGTAATTTTCAAGTGGAAGTCTAGATTGAAAGAAGATATGGATACTCGGTCAGATGTTTATGTGCTCAGCAACGGTTGCAGGAAAAGCAGTGACGACAGCGACGACTATTACTGTGAGTATACACCAGGTATGTTCATACATCTATATCTCTATATAGATGGTATGTTTTTTCTTGCAGATGCAAGGCTGAGATCTAGGTTACCGAGGGACTGCTGGATAAAGCAAAAGGAAATATACTTGGTATGGAGATCATTAGGGATTATAGTGGTAATACTCTGAGGGGGTCACAATCCAGGGTTCACAACGAGAAGTTGGTACAGACTTTGTTGGAGGGACACTCCATACTGTCTTTGGAGGGTAGTCTATCAGGGGACTGTGATATGGAAAAGAATGGTAAGTGGTCATATACATATGCGGTTGGAAGCCAGGAGTATCAGATGGTCTGCACGAGACCTGACATAGCATCTATAGATGTGGGTATGTTGGATAGTTCGATCGTGGATTACAGACAAACGTACAGGTTTTGTGGATTTTGACTACGCTATGGGTAGATCGATCACTGTCATGGGTAGATCAATCACAAGGTACGGGTTTATGATACAAGGATGTGCATGAAGCTTGGAAGCTATGATGCTGCACATGGAGGCTTTGTCAACAACTGAAGCGGCGTATATGACACTTACGGAGGCTGCAAAGGAGACTATTTGGCTAAAGGGACTCTCGATTGAGTCAGGAGCTAAACTAATGTTAGTGGCGGTTGTTGCTATTGGTTTCTTGACGAAGGCGGTTCCTAGTCCGAGGTTCCAGCACAGGTTGAAGTTGCTGTGTATCGGAGAAGACTAACTATCACCACTAAGGTGGAAATTGTTAGATATTAGTGATGATATTTAGATAGTCTAGGGGTCTTTGTGAAACATTAGTTCTTATTTTAGTCAAATTAGGATAGGAAGTCGGTTACATTGATTATATAAGCATAGATGACTTCCTAGGTCTTATTCATTCGTTCTTCTGGTTTTCTCCTTTGTAGCAGCTAAGTTCGAACTCTTTAGGGTTTGGTTTTCTTCCCCCTCATCTCTATAATAAAGAGGTAGGGGGAGGGTCATTGTACCGTATTCTTTTCCTAGTTCTCAATATATAAATTGTTTGGGAGCATACGTGTGGCCATTTACTTTTTGTCGTGAACAAGGGTGTGTGTGTGTGTCGCTTTTCTACATAGCTCAAGTTCCGTATTCTAGTTTCCAGATTGTTGGTCGTTTATACTAACAGGCAACTCCCTATTTTTGGTTTCCAGCGCGCAGCACCGTCAATGCCTAAAATGCCATACTAATCATTATCTCATTGACACATTGTCACCAAAGTACTCGATCTTAAACCATCACGCAAACAAAGAAATGTCAGTCAAAGAACCTAAAACAACTTATGTAACACCACTACCACATCTACAAGTATGACAAGCTGACCTCGTCCATTGTTACAGCATATCAACGCCATAAATTTATACCAATTGGAAAAAGGACAGAAAACCCTGCAATTACATCCAATAAATAAGATAACGAAAATCAGCCAATTGATTACCCATCATAGACCACAAATGTATGATGGTTGCATTCGTTGTTGACGTTTGAAACCATTATTCAATGCTATCCAAGTGATTTCTGTAAATGATTAAAAGATATTATGTGGATAATTTTCAAATATGAGCTGGCCAATCCCACCGTCTTTGACAAGTCTTTTGCAGCAACAAATTTCTTATCATTGGGAGAATCAATCAGATTTTGCTGAGTCCAAACAGCATTTTTTATGAATTATACAACAAGTTCAACAACATTATCTTTTAAATGTTGGTACTTGGTAGCATGGCACTATCTTAATGGCAAAAGTAATTTGATCTTGTTATCAGTTAAGCTATTCTGTAATTTTCATTCTAAGTCCCATTAGTTTAGTTATATTTTGGTTTGGTACTAAGGTTGCTTATCTACTTTTAATTTTCTAAAGACTCAATATATTCTGATGAGTGCTTTTGAGATGTCTTCACATTCTAACAAGGCTCATAACATTTATACTGTAATTAAATGCCATATAAAAAACGCCATACTCATTCAAACCTTGTCACATGGCCAATTATTCTAAAACCAGCAACAACAATGAAATGTTGGCCGAAGAACCGCCTCGCCCATTGTAACATATCAACCAAAAAATGCCACAAGAAATTCACACCAATACAAATAAAACTTCCAACCCTGCAACTCAATAATAACATATTGAATATGAGGTGTTTCATGACTCATAGAGCATGAGTTTCCTGAGGTAGATGTGAAGATGTTCTTTAAGACAGTTGCATATGCGATTTAAAACAGGTGTTACCATCCTAGTGATATTCCTAGAGTGAGAAGGAAGTACATTATCATAGAGCACGAGTTTGCTGAACTAGAGTATGACCAACTCCACGCCTGGAGGTGACATTGATTTTAGCTTGCGCTTGGCAGAAGATCGACCAGCTTCCTCAATCTTTGACGCATCTCTATAACCTGTATATGCATAATTATTTGGATTTTGGTCGCGAGGATCAATCAAAATTCTTTTGAGTCCAATAGCATTATTGATGACGTATAGAACAAGTTCAAGGTCATTGTTTCGACCATAATACCCCATAAATTGAAAAATCTTGAGGTGTGTATGGGGATGACTAGCAGCATGCCTTACCTTCCTCCTAGTAAATTGTGAATACCATTGTTGCTACAATAATAAACCAAACTTTCATTAATACAAAAATGCTAAATTTAGATGCACTGTAAGTATAAAGAAAAAACTGTGACAGGAAAATTACAAGACATTTATCTTAAAACATTGAGATACACTTGATGAAAAACTACTCATATTTATCCTAGTAAGTACCTCAATAGTGAATGTCTCCAAAATCGGACAAGCTCTAGCTAAGTTGTTAGCCTTTTTAATGTTGTTAGTACAAATGTTATTGTTAATGTTTAAGACTTTTAGTTTAGTATACGTTTGTTTATTTAATATTGGGTCATGTTTAGTATGTCTGTAAAATGGGTCCAAATGTATTAACCCAAACAGACCCATATGATGACAGTTAGTAGTTATTTAGTATGCAACGTTTCCTGTAGGGTTGCAACGGTTATTGATGAAGCGACATGTCCTTTGGAGGCAACGCTTCATGTAGTTGATGTAGCGTTTCTAAGCTAGTGAAAGCAAGAACCACTAGGTATCGTTGTCCCAACGAGGGTTGAATATGGATCTCGTCACTCAAGACCGTGAGCTATGTGTGATGAATAAGGTTTAAAAGAAAGTTTTGTTTTGTCTACACTACAACGACAAATTAAAGTAAAAGAAAGCGGTAAAACGACATTAAATAAGAAAGCAAGTAAAGTTGCATGAAATAAAAGCGATTAAAGAAAGCGGTAAATGAAAGCGATAAGTAATGAAAACGGTAAATGGATTTGAAAGACAATGTGTTTGCAAAGCGACGCGAATAAGTTCGTTAAGCTTGAAGTAAAAGTTTGCAACGAGTTATTCTCCTTTCTCGAGATTAGTTGTTGATTAATCTTTTGAAAAGATATTAACTCAAGACGTGTGAATTAATCGTCCAAAGATTTCGTCTTTGAATAATCAACTCACACGTCTAAGCAATCTTTCGATTACTTATCACAAACGTTTAACACTCTCACTAAACTCACAAACTCGAGTGACTAAGCAAACACAATGTAAAACTACTCACGACTCATATTAAAATCTTAAAGCGATAAAGAAATTAAAAGACTTGTAAAACATTTAACGTAATAAAAGTTTAAAACTAAAAACTAAAGACACGAGTCTTAAATAATAAAACGAAACTAAAAAGATTTTAGAAAATTTCGGCAGCATAACGTTTAGATTTAATAAAATGAAAGCCTCACTCGATAAACGATGAGGGTAAATAAAAGTCTAACCCGACTTATAAAAGAAATAAGAAAAGAAGAAAAGACAAGACACGACTCAAAATAAACTAAGACTATAAATCAAACTCGCTATCTAAAATCTAGAACCCAAACTCGCTATCCTAGGTGAATCAAACTCGCTACAACCTTAACAAATTACCATACTCGCTACATCTTAAAACCTTACTCGCTAGACCTAAGGAGAAAATCATACTCGCTAGAGCTAGGGAGAAAACCATACTCGCTAGGGTAGACTGGGAAACAAACTCGCTAGACCTAAGCTGGGACCAAACTCGCTAGCTACTTATTCCATACTCGCTATCTAGTTGAACCAAACTCGCTAAGCTAACCTAAAAACACATACTCGCTATTTATAAAAAAAATCAAACTCGCTATTAAACCCTAAATTCTAAACTCGCTACTAAACCCTAAAAACAAAACTCACTGGACTCTAAAACTTTTAACGTGACATAAATTTTATAAAAATAAATAAATAAGACTTGTAAAAACTTGGTAAATAAAATGTAAAGACACTAAAATAAGCTCAAAAATAAGCAAACAAGCCACGGCTTCTTTTGGAAGCCTAGCTTATTTGTATATCTTTTCACTTGAAACTAAAAACATGCAAAGTTGACAAAGAAAATGATAAAAGCTTGTAGAGAAGATTAAAAGGAAAGTTTGTAAAGATTAAAGGAAAGATTTAAGACACGAAAATAAGCTAAAAATGAGACATCAAAATAAGCTTGCATTCAAAATAAATCTACACTAATACATAAAATAAGCTAAACTACTCTACCTTACCCCTACTCCTAATGACTTCCAAATGAAGCTATCACCTCATATTTATCTAGCTAGGGGAATTGCAAGTTTGCTCACGTGTACGCTTTGCCCCCTAGACTTTTACAAGTCATGAAAATAACATATAAACTACATTACAAGTCTACTAAATGCCTTAAACATTGAATATAAACTCTTGTAACTTCGAGGCTTTGTGTTGACGTTTATTTCAAGTCTTCAAAGATGTAAAAACGTTCACTTGCTCAATTTTGGAAAGCTTCTTCTCATGAATATCTTTCTGGTTTGATTAAGCGTATCGTTCATCTTCTTGAGCTTTTTAAGAAATAAACTCGTCATCACGGGCTTTCCTTGAGTAGATTTCATCTTTGACTCGGCTTTGTGACACTTTTCCACATCTCGTGCTCGTTTTAGGCTTTTAGGTTGATTTTCATGCAATTTATGCAATATCCTTTCCTGCACAGTCACAAACACAAAAACAAGATATCTTTGGCGTTTCACGTTAGTTTTTGGTCTTTTCTACACTTAAACTAAGGTCAAAAGTATGTGTAAAATAGCACATATCAGTAGTATATATAGGTTAGGATTCATTTGTAAACATTAACCCTTTTCCAGTTTATAATATCGTTATTAAAGGGTTCAACCCATTTTTTTGTTTTTCCATTTATTACTCCTCTCATTGATGTTTGTACATGTTGTTGTTTGGATCAATTCGATCCTGGAAACACCCCATAAGAACCTGTGAAACAGTGGTATCAGAGCGAAGGGATCAAACAACACACTCAAAATATGCCATGAATGACGTTTGAAGAGAAATAAAGAAGGATTAAATGGTTACCACCAAAGACCGGTGGTTAAACCAAGGAAAAAGGCAGATTCACGAAGAAGAATAGAAAGAAAGGAGAAAAAGAAAACATGGCTGCAAGTTTTGTTACAAAGAAAGAATAAACAACAGTTTGTTCATAAGAGATTGAGAAGAAGAACCAACCTTGGAGACTCCGGTTCATGAGAAACCCTACAACCATGATGGTTGACAAAGGCAATGATGCCAAAGATGTATGAGTATGATGGGGACAAGGTCGTGATGATTTGATAATAGTACGATGATGATCAGAAGATGATAAAACCTTTGCAACAAACCAACAAAAGCCATCAAAGTATGAAGACGGTCTAACAAAGATGAAGAAGTGAGGCAATAACAGATTGCCATAGGAGGTTCATTATTTTAAGTTGTGATATACCATGAAACTGTTTATGTGCCTTGGGTTGAAAAGTCGTTAGAAGTAGGAGAAGCAAGCAAAGATGGCTTGGCCATGGACCTGCAAGGCCAAGAAGGACATGAGAGTGAAGGATGGAGCACATGGAATGAACAAGAAGAACAACAAGTTTGGCGTTAGATTGGTTGATAATGAAGATGGACGACAACAGCCAAGATAGTAATGATTTCGAGGTCATTACTTGAAGAAAGACAGCAGGCAACTCAGAAAGATGTGAAGAATTTGATACTAACACATTAGGGGGGAAATTGTTAGCCTTTTTAATGTTGTTAGTACAAATGTTATTGTTAATGTTTAAGACTTTTAGTTTAGTATACGTTTGTTTATTTAATATTGGGTCATGTTTAGTATGTCTGTAAAATGGGTCCAAATGTATTAACCTAAACAGGCCCATATGATGACAGTTAGTAGTTATTTAGTATGCAACGTTTCCTGTAGGGTTGCAACGGTTATTGATGAAGCGACATGTCCTTTGGAGGAAATACTTCATGTAGTTTATATAGGTTAGGATTCATTTGTAAACATTAACCCTTTTCCAGTTTATAATATCGTTATTAAAGGGTTCAACCCATTTTTTTGTTTTTCCATTTATTACTCCTTTCATTGATGTTTGTACATGTTGTTGTTTGGATCAATTCGATCCTGGAAACACCCCATAAGAACCTGTGAAACATAAGTTAGTGAGCGCTCGTAAGCTATCATCTCTATCCGCACTAATTCTCAGCCTCAAGCTCTTGACATTTGGTAGACAGAGAACGTAATACATTGTCTGCAAAACATGAAAACTCTCTCACACAATTTACAAAAAAGATATTATAAATATTAGAGGTGAATTATTAACCAGTGCAAGACCGGCGCAGATGGAAAGAACTTGCAGGTTTGGAAGACAAGATGACATCTCACTGAACAAATTATTATGCAACAAACGATTATTCTTAATATTGAGTTCTTTCAACATGGGGAGATCTGTGAGGCGTAATTCTCTAACTGAACCCTCTGATGTGAATGACACAAGATCAAAGTCATATAAATCAACTGATTCAAATCCCATTATAGACTTCAGTTTTAAGTGCTTCAAGTTAAGAGCCCGCCCACCAATGCAGAAATTATTCAAGTCATTTTGTACCGGATAAATGGATAACGTTTCTAGATGTGGAGAACTTGTTAAGAATTCTTGTAGCATTTCATTATTGAGCTTAACAAAACTTAACGAGAGATTCCTGAGAGAACTAGGAGACCGCCATCTATTGCCTCCAGCTTCTATATCCAACATCAACCGTGAAGAGGAATCATATCCGCTAAACCTCAAATGCATTTTGAGAATCTCAACATTTTTGTTTACAGCAACTGGAGCCATTCATCAATAACTTGTTTATGATCATTATTCCAACTAAAATGAATCCCAAAGTATTGTATCGAAGGATTCTTATGATTTTTTATTACATTGTTCACATATTGACGTACTTAGTCTTTTCAGTCTCGCCTAAGCTTTGAACATAATCAAATTTAAGTTTGTCTATATTACACCACACAAACCTCCATCTTGTGGAGAGAATGCTCGTAGCTATCACGTCCTTTGTAGGCAAAAGACACAGTATCATAAGAAGCACATCATCTGACATTTGGCTGATGAAATCATACCTATTTGATCCTCCCTGCACAATCGTTGACAAAAAGATAGTATGATTACCACTACTTGGTGAAACTTCAAAACGAAACGAACAATTGAAAACCTAAATAAAAGATCCAAATCGTATACTGTAATGAGTAACCTTCTCACTCATAAAAACTTGAAGTTGGCTTTCAAAGATAAAGGGAAATTAGGCTCAGTTTTGACAAAGATAAAATGGATCATTAAATATGTGTATAGCTATTAAGAATGTTCTTTGACTTTCTATCTCGATTGTTCCAGAAAAATGAAAGGGGCGTTTTTTGGGTAACTAGTGAACTTTTTTTTACAAAATAATATAATTTTAACATGAAAAGTTCACAGCCACAACCACAGCTCAAAACCACAAGAGCCTCGATAACCAACTCCTAACCGATCACTTTACCCATAAGGCTCATGCAGGATCTTCCAAGCCGTGTTCATAAGCATTACTTGTAGATAATTCTTTTCAATGTTAGATGAGCAAAACTGTATATTTAGAATTATTATTTTTTTAAAATGGCCATATGGAATGCCATGTAGCCAGCCACAAAGATGCATGTAAATGACGTGGGATGTACAACGGTTAATGATGTGGATTTTGCAGGTGAAAAACGCTAGCAAGTATAATATCGGCACAGAGTGTAAAAAGGTACAAATCATGGTTCTTCAAATCCGAGTTTAAGGATTGGAAGGGTGGGTTTTCTATTTCCGATATATCTTTCCCGAGAACAAAAAAANAAAAAAAAAACGATCTGAACTTTTGAATGAGCCATAATATCACTCTTATAACCAAAGTTTGTCATCTTTTGGATCTTTGGCTACATTACCTAGTCAAAATTTTGGGATGCAGGACATCTAACAAAATTTAGAGTTTACAATAAGAATGGAAATGAAATTAAGGAAAACTTCTACTGGAACTACCAAATTGAATATTGCATATTAATCAGATAGAATTAAAAAGAATGGTGAAATGAAAAACAAATGGCCTTGTTTTGAGCAGCCTTTTCCTTTTTTGTTTTGTTCTTCATTGCTGCTTGACCCAATTTACCTCATTTACTTTGAATGAAAGTGAACAAACAAGATAGGAGTTATATTGAAAACTACTATTTTAAGTTAACAACTACTCTCTCTTTCTCATATTTATTGTCATCTTTCCTTTTTTTTTTGGTTAAAAGTTACTACTCTCTATTATTCATTGCCAGATATAGATATACTAAGTGGGTGTTTCTTTTTATTTTTTAGCTAAGAGAAGTATTAGTCACATGTGTGACCCACTTCTATTTAAGCCACTTAATGGGAAGAACTTTATGAATTTTGGCTTGTGAGTCCAGACCAACTAACAAAAATTGTGGGTCCCATTTAAAAATTAATAGCATTAAATTAATAGGTTCCACCATCCCTTCCCATAAAGTAAAAAAGAAACACCCATAACTTTATCATGATGAGGGTGTGCTTTTTTGCTTTTTTTCTTATAACCATTGATCTACAAAATTAAACTTAAAAGATAAACATTCTCAATTTAATCAATTTAAATTAATTGTTTAACATTGTTACTGAAAATAGGGATGAGCAAAAGAATCAGAGAATTGAACAGGAACCGAGAATCGGACCGAAACTGAGAAGAACTGAACCGGATCTAGACCCGATGGTTCTGGTTCCTGAGTTTGAGATTTTTCGGTTCTTGGATGGGTTCGGTTCGAGTCGACTGGTTCTCGGTTCCGAAACAGAGTACCCAATAATTTAAAAACATGCAATTTTCTTTACTTCTCATACTCAATATTTTTCATGGGATACATTTGTTTCTAAACGCATAAGTAACTAAGTGGCACTTCTTGGTTGGATCTAACGAAACCGCAACTTGGTTCTGGTTTGTTTCTCTGGTTCTTTAGCTCATCCATATCAAAGACGATGAGATTGTGAAAGATATGAAAGAACAATTAGAGAAACTAACCAAAAGAAATAAAAGGAAGCACACGATGAAACCATAAACCATTTTGGTATAAACAGTTTTGGTTATTTGGTTAGACAAAATTTGAAGTAATCTTATTTTGTTTTTTGAATTGTTATTCATTGTTGTTTTGTTAGAAGTCTAAATAACCGGTAGGGCCCAAATGGCTAAAATATGAATGTCAAAACACCTTTCACTCTAAACGCCAAATTCTACAAAGTGAAGGGGTCAAAAGCAAAAGTTTATTTCCATCCTTTTAACCTACCTGGTGGAATGAATAGTCGGCCTAAAAATTCACCCTGAAAAAAATCATGGGAGAAGGTCGAAAAATATGTTGGTTACCAGATTCAATACTTGTTGATATCATATCTCGTTTAGACTCTACAGAAGAAGCGATTCGAACAAGTATACTCTCCAAAAGATGGCGATATCTTTGGCCTTCAGTTTCTAATCTCATATTCACAAATGATTATTCAAATTTTGACTCAACCGTTGATTTCTTATCATTCTTTAACCAAACTGTAACTCAATGTGATACCCATTTGAACCTTAACAAATTCCAACTGAAAACTTGTTACATTAAAATCTATAAATCCCAGATCAATGAATACATTCGTTATGCTGTTAGTCGGAACGTTCAAGACCTTTGTTTGACTTTATGGAATGTGCATGATCCAGAATTGGTTGCGTTTGAGTTAGATGAGTCCTTTTTTACGGTTTCTTGTTTTACTAAACTCAAATTGTCGGGGGTTGTAGTTAATACAACTTGTGCTGTTAGATGGAAAAACCTTAAGAGTCTGTGTATTTCGCGTGCGAAATTAGATGAGGGTTTGGTTCAAAGTATATTAATAGGATGTCCGGTGTTAGAAATTTTGGAGTTGAAAAAATGCTATGGTTATACGCGGCTTGATGTTACTTCAAAAAGTGTTAAAAACCTGGTGTTGTCTGGATACGGCGGATATTGCGAGTATCGTGGTACATCAGGCTGGTATTGGTATGAGGAATTTATTGAAATCAATGCTCCTTATATAGTGTCATTTACGTTCCGAAAGCGTTTGTTTTTGTGGAAGGTTATTTTGCTAAACGTGTCTTCCTTAGTTGAAGCTAAATTAGATTATAAGAAGAAGGGGGGGTATTCTCAGAAAACAGAAGAAAAAGTGGGAGAAGATATGCTCAAAGGACTTATACAAAGCCTTAGCCATGTCAAGGACCTTACCATTGGGTCTTTTAGTTTAAAGGTAAGATCCCGTGTTTACTTTTTAGCAATTTGTATCTTTGTGTATAGCTTATTGATAGTTCGTTTTAATAGTACTTAATTTTATTCTCTAGAAGCCTTTTTTATTGTACAGTTAATCAAAGTTACGTATTTGTACTAAGGCGGTGCATATACGTTCCAAAAGTGATTACTGGGACTCGATGATGTATTCTTAGATTATCAGGTATTTCAAGCAAGGGATACACATACAAATAACCTTTATATATGATCAATTCTCATCTGATTATTTTAACCCGTGTAGTAATCACGCTACCTAAACAAACTATAACGATTGTGCCCCTTCAAAGTAATTAGTTTAATCACACATCCATGTGTCCCTTTGAGCTCACCACACATACTGCAATGATTGTGAAGATTATCAAACCACACATGTGTGCATTTAGAAGAAACTATGAACCCGTCCGTGATTTCTTGATGTTAAACTTACTTGGTCATTAGCGTTGTTAGTACTAGACTGATCACATTTTTTAAACTTACTTACTTGGTCAAACTTAAGTGCGATTAACTCTGTTTGCATCTGTGTTTTGGGATTGTTTACCCTGACTTTAAGAATTAAGTTAGATAAAGTTTTCTTTCAAACTTCATGAAATGCTTATTCATATTAGATTATTTGACCCTAAATAATCAGAATCACTTAACCGAAACAATCAAAATTGATAATAGTCAGTATAATTGGACAACATAAACTCAAACAATTGTGAGGATCATTAAATTATAGTGTTGAAGAAACTTCAACATTATTTGTCACAAACACCGTACACAGTTTTACTTTCACGTTTTCCTTGGTAGGTTTTCTCTCGTTCATAAGCTAAAGGTAACTATTGGCAAACTAACTGTTTGCTGTAACAAACACAAGTGTGTGTTTTCTTTTAACACAACTTTGTTGTAGGTTCCTCAATTGAATTCTTAGAATTCATCCATATGTTATGAATTTATTTGTTTCTTTCTCTTGGCATGTCTCTCTTGTTCGTAACATGTGTGATGACATGTTATATATTCAGTTGGCCCTGATCATAGTTAAGTCATACTCACACTGTTCTGTTCTAATGTAGTACTCTTTGCATTGGCAGGTTTTCTATCGTTTAAAAGCTGAAGGTTTCATTTTTCCACCGAACTTGAAGGTAGTTGATAGTGATTCGATGGAGTCTGATAGTGCCAGTCCCCTTTACCCAAAAAAAAGTGGAGATTCGGAGGAACTATGGCCTGATGATGGTAGTGAAAGTGATGAGGTTAACTGATTGATGACACTTTGAGTTCATGTTTAGGTAGACATGTTTGGTGTATTTCAAATGCATCTAAATTTGTTACTCCCAAGTGATTTTGAGAAAACATATTCTAAATAATGCTTTGCTTTAACCTCAAAAAAGCTAATTGGATTTTTTTTTATTTAATCTTCTTGGCTTATAAGCTTATTAAATATAGGTCTCGTGTCTAATTGGTCCGTGGTTCCTTTTCTTGAATGATAAGGTTTTGAACCGTTCTAGCTATATTTGCTCCTCTTTCACTCGAAACTTATTGGATGTCAATGTGGCCCGGATGGTGGTGTGAGATGCTGTGAGCGTGCCAAAACCTTTGACGCAATATCTATGGCTTACTCAGATTATTTAAAGGTGCTGAATGTTACTTTTTTGACAAATAAAAACACCAAAAGTTACATTTCTTACAAAGATAAAGAACAAAAATTTCTTTTTCTAGTGCTGCTCGGTTTTTGAAGAATCCTAGTTTTTGTTATATACAAGTAACTTTTTTAGATAACCATTGTTATCCAACTTTTTTGGCCGATTAATCAATGGGGTTTGAACCCACCGCCACACAAACTCAAACTATGTAAAGCCTCCATTTTCAGGAGGTTGGCGTAGTTACTTCAAGGTTATTTGCACCTAGCAGGAATTGAACTTGATACCTCACACATTTTAATTGTAAGATGGAGTAAGTTAGTAGGTCTCATATTTCACATATTGATGGCCCGACTATTATATTTACTTTTATCTTATTGGTTCAACATAGAGGTGACAATTCTCGACACGACATGATAATAAACACGAACCCGACACAAAATTAAACATGTTTGGGTTGAGATAAACATGTTTGATTATAAAACAAGAACCCACCCGTCTACCCATTTGAGAAAAGGTCGTGTTTGGGTTGAGTAAGTGATACACATGTCAACCCGTTTAAGTATATAAGCCTCTGAAAAATAAAATATATAACTTTGGATTATATGTTGGATTTGAACTAAAACCCTTTACCAAAATAAAATGTATTTTCCGATGTAGTTAATATGACACTCGATTACGATTATAACTTGGGCATTATTCAAATTTGTGTATATTTAGTTATACACTATGTATTTTTTTTCATTTTTTGAACCATTGAATTGATGAAGCAGTAACCTTTATTCACTGCTTAACATATTTACTTAAACATGTTAAACATGTGTCAAACGGGTTATATGTATTATGCATGTTTGGTTTGGATTGAGTTTCTTGATACGATTAATAAGCAGATCGTGTTTGAGTAAATGTTATACCAACCCGCGAATCTGAATAAGTTAACCCGAACACGACTTGATTGCCACTCCTAGTTCAACATGATAAAACATGAGAGACAAACATTAGAATATCTCAATCCTACAGTAATATTTTATAACCCACACAATTAATATTGATGAAACATATGAGTTAAGATAATTTGATGATCAAATTTCTTTTACATACCAAGGATTAATCTTCACCCTCCATCTTTATTTGATCTAATGGATGAGATTAGTCTCAACAATTAAAAAAAACCTACTTTAATTTTTTATTTCAAACATTAATATATTTCAAACCGTTAATCGTTAAGCGGAAAAAAAATATACCGTTACGACGAGCATTTAATCATCTTTCTATAGATAGGCACTTCGATATACTTTCGACAAAATTATTTTTTTCGTGTTTTTCATGTTTTTTACGGTTTAAATCGTTTTTTTTTTTTTTTTTTTTTTTTTTTTTTTACAGAAATTTGCATGAAAATATCATATGTGATTTAACACTAATATCACCTTTGATTTTTCATGCAAATTTCGATAATGAAAAAACAAACGAAATAATAATAATAATAATAATAATAATAATAATAATAATAATAAAAAAATGTCGAAAGTATATCAAAGTGCCCGTCTACAGAAAGATAAATAAATGCTCGTCGCGATGGTGTAATTATTTTCGCTTAACAATTAACGGTTTAAGAGATATTTAAATTATTAAAAATAGATGAAACATTAAAATGTTTTTTAATCTCAATGATTTCATTTTAAATGGATGGTGGAGATGAGTGCCTTTAAGATAAGTTTGCTATGTAAAATAACTCTCCCCACGCGATTTTCTTTCTTATTCTTTGTAAAAACTAAGGAGCCAGATAAAAACTTTTTTTTTGGTGCACAAGGTGAATATATTTTATTAAAATCAGAAATATTCTTACAATACACTTCCATACTACTGGTTTGATCATCAACCAGAGAGATACAAGAAAGAAACTATGCTATGTTGTTCAATCCAATATTAGTTCTATCCGATATCAACTATCAAAACCTCATATCTTAGACACCACAGAAAACTTGTGTGCCAAAAAACCAAGCTGCATTCTAACTTGAACCATGCCAGCCTTGTCTTTAAATTCACCTTTAGATGCACCTACCATCTAGCTACATTTCCACAACACTGCCCCATCTATCCATTCAACCAGCATCCACAATAGAAAGACAAGGAAAGTGTGTGGCTTCACTAGGAACCCATACCCATCCATGGAGGGGCTCTGCCAAATCAGCCTACATTTCCTTCTCTAGAAAGGCTTCAACTGATTGGGAACACACACCCCCCATGATGACCAACCTATACCTCCTGTGATGGCATATTGAGTGGACCAAGAAGGATCATCTTTCATTCCTCTCTATTCCACCCATCATACACCATCCTCCAAAGCCATTTACCCTTCACACAGTAAGATCCTACTTTATGGTACATCCCATCTGACCAGACCTCCTATTTTTAGCCAAACAAGATTGTCCAACTTCCTCCCAAGGCCAAGTTGAAACAATCAAGAGGTTAGAATAGGTACAGTCATGCAAATGGGACTCCAAGGTACAAGGTGTCTTCACTGTGTAATGACTTGTAAACAATAACCTCAGCACCTCAGCAGTATTGAGTAAAAGCTAAAGTTATCCAAGTACCCAAACACCCCTTAAAACAGCAGGGGAGAAACAAGTAACCATAGATTCCAAGCACAGACCAACTGTATTCACCCATCAAGTACCCAATCCTCTTTATGCTCTATCTTTCATTCATTACCACTTCCCATTCTTTGCAGACTTCCATCACATTAGTAGTCATTTTCACAGATAGGCTAGACAGTTTGAGTCTCATGTGATTGATGATATTCATAGTCAAATCTTTGCTGTCAATCTTCTCATTAGTGAATAGCCTCTTGTTCCTCTCATTCCATATGAAATACACACATGCTGCTAATAGAATCCTGCTCAAGATACTTCTGATAGATCTATTGTGTCTTGTATTAGTCATTCTATTCACAATATCATCCCAACAATCTGGTAGAGAACTCTGTGCAGCTTTGCCTTTCAATGCAGTCCATATCTTTTTGGAATAATGGCAATTAAAGAACAGGTGATTGAGAGAGTCTAGACAGTTACCACACAAGGTACATGACATTACCTTGTCGGGATACCACTTCTGCAATCTTTCCTGTGTAGAGAGCCTGCCTTGAATTGCCATCCAAACTATAAAGGAGTGTTTGGGTGTACAGTTTGAGAACCACACAAGATCATACCCTTTCACTTTTTCTCCATGTTGTCTTAGATCTTTCCATGCTCTGTTAGTAGAGTAGTTAACACAACTACCATCATTTGTGCTCCACATAAATTTGTCACTTGAGTTTGCACACAATGTAGGAGTATGAATAGTTGATAAAATTGGAAATTCAAGATTCCAATTCTCAGGCCAAGACCATTGTTCATTGTTAATCATGTCTTTGACTTTCAATCTTTGACTCAACCCAGCTTGGTCAACTGCCTCCATAGGAATGATTGTTGTCATACATAAAAAAAAACGTTTATTAAAAGTTGAACGGGGCCTTTTGCAAAGCCTTTCGAAATAGTTATATTTGTCAAACAGTGAGTCTTTTTACCAGTTGCTGTGTTGGATATAAAGATAGCAAAAGTTAGAAATAGAGCAGTGGTTTATTGTTTAATCCAATGGTCTAATGGTACTACTGATGATGCTACTTAGGAGAAAGCGACTGAAGTTCAAGACAAGTATCCTACTTTTAATGCAGATTCTTGAGGACAAGAATGTTTTCAAAGGGAATAGAATGATATGATCCAAGAGCAAAACTCAAAGTCAACACAAGAGTCAAATGGCAGTTGGAGCTTGTTAGTGGCGAGAAAAGCTGTTAACCAACTTCTATCCTTTAAATACTATTCCATGTATTCATTTTAATTCATTGTTGATTTTGTAACAAACTTCTTCCTACAATACATAATTCTAATAACAAATCACTTTGATCATCTAGTTTCAATTTCTATTTCTTGTTTCTTTAGAAACTCTGGCTATTTGATATTCGATTCTTCATTTTCATTTGTGAAAATCTGAATTGATCTTTGATCATAACAATCTATTTGGACAAGAAAATGGTCCTGAGTGATGTGTTGTCTCTTTTTTACTTTAACCCATTAACCTCTGGTTGGGGGAGAGGAAGGATAAGGATTTTTTTTTTTTTTTTTTTTTTTTTTTTTTTTTTTTTTTTTTTTTTTTTTTTTTTTTTGTGTTATGTTTTTTTTTATGTATTNATTTATTATTATTTTTTTTTGGATAAAGTTGTATATAGAGTAATGTCTAGTTTTGCCACTTATTTGAAAGAGAACGGTTTTTGCGGGTCTATCAAATAAGAGAAAATAAGGGTTTGGGCTAACGCAAAAAAAGTGAAAAAGAAACATCAAAATAAATTAGGTCCACCAAGATCTGATTCCAAAGATACAATAAGTGCAAAAGAAACAGCCCAATGGCATACAGCAATACTACCTGCTCATTAGGGGTTCAATTTGGTATATTTACCATATTTTCACACAAAATATAAGGGGTGCTTAAGCTCAGCTGGCTATCATGGATTCACGGCGTTAGTTGTTCCATTATTCTGCATTTCTGCGTTTCCCTGGAGTTGAAGCAAAAGAAATAAACATAACCGTGCATGCCATCTTAGAGGTTGACAGTTACTATCACATTACCTATTCCGTTAATTTGGGTATGCATTTATCTCAAACGAGTCAATGGGTAGAGTAGAAACTTTGAGGGAAGTGGTCAAACGGGTTGACGGTTAATCCGAAGTCTATCGTAAATACATAGAGCCTTTATACCTTTCTTATGTGAAGATTTAGATTATCATTACAATAATGTTGTTCTGTAATTATATTTATCACAATCACTGTATTACAAAAAAGTTGTTAAACAAAGTGGAGAAAAATGTGTTTTAAAATCAGCCCAAACCCATTTGACCCGTTATTCAACCCGTCTCACCTGTCCATCTTGTCAGTTGTCACCTTTACGTAATTATGAGAAAACCGAGAAACAACATGGTACCTTCTCAAGAGCATTTGATGCACCAGAGGGATCTTGTATCTGCTTCTGTAAGAGTTCCACACGACTTCTCAAGACTTTGTTCTGTGCTTCCTTCTGGAGACAGTTTCACATTAAGAAAAAAGTACTTTCTCCAGTCATCAAAAAACTTGTATAGAATAATCCAAAGGGTAACAAGCAAACACACCTTTTCCAGCATATTTTGAAGGGTTTGGATCTCATTCTTTTTTGATGTGACTAATTCTCGTGCAACATCTTTGAAGTTTGTCCTGAAAAGCATATTTATCATCTCTCATACGAATTCTAACCTCATGCGTATAGAACATGCACATGTATAGCTCATGCATGCATTATATAATTATGTTATGGCTTACCAGCCCCTAATTTGGTGTCATCCTATTCAAATCTTCATTTTCACAACTAAATGTACCAAGTGAACTACATAAAGGGAATGATATATACTGTTGCAATTTCACTCCCATATAGAGACCTTTACTCAACATTCACCCAGTCAGATTATTAGTATCTTTGTGTGCGGTTGTCGAGCGTCAGACGATAGTGGTGAGATTAAAAAAAAAAAAAAAAAAAGTGGGTCAATATACAAATGATGTGCATGCATGAACATTAACATAGTTGAACTTCAAATTGCCTTCTTGTTTAAACAAATAGGAATCATTGCCAGTTCCAAACATATGATTTGATAATGGGTTGAATTTATATTCTGTAATCCAATTCAAACCAAATTATATGATTAAGCAGCAGTTACAACATTGATAATCATGCAGGATAGGCAATTTTAACTGGTTCACGATGTGCTAATTTTTAGACTTCCAGTATATTTGCTAATGGCAAAGGAACAACTTGAGTTGAGGGAGACAGTTTCTACCGAAAATATGAAGTAATGAACATATTTATAGAGAAGAGTTAAAGTGGCAGTTGCATACTTATCAGGATAAAGCGGATCCAAAGTTTGTTTGTCCACAAGTTCCTCTACAGTATCAAGAACATTACCAACCTGCAAACAAAGAAAATCACAATGCAAATATGAAAAAGTAGAGGTGGCAAAACGGGCGGGCCGGGCGGGCACGGGCACGGGCTAGAACGGGCACGGGCCAAACGGGCACATGTTATACAAATCACTTTATAGAACAAAAATAACGAAATAAATTCATTAAATTAATACTTAATTTATATTTAAAAAATTAAATATATTATATATATAAGTTTTTCTTTAAAAACGATTATAATGTTCTCCAATTAAGAGAAAATATGTGCCCGTTAGTGCCCATTTAATTTTTCAATGGGCTAAATATGCCCANCACTTTATAGAACAAAAATAACGAAATAAATTCATTAAATTAATACTTAATTTATATTTAAAAAATTAAATATATTATATATATAAGTTTTTCTTTAAAAACGATTATAATGTTCTCCAATTAAGAGAAAATATGTGCCCGTTAGTGCCCATTTAATTTTTCAATGGGCTAAATATGCCCATTTCAAAAAAAGGAGGGGGCTAAATGTGCCCAAGTCTTTTATAAAGTAGTCAAAATTAGCCAATTTTTTTCATTTCGGGCACAAATTGCCACCTCTATGAAAAAGGAATGAAGTAACTCGTGTGCACAGAACTTGCTTCCGCCAAAATGCTAATTAGCAGATAAACTAGTGTTTTTTAGTGACGTAAAAGATGTGCAGCTATTGTGACAAAAGTACACACCCTTAAGCTAAAGCCTTTTCCATCACAAAAGAGACTGTTTTTTTTACGATATAATCAGGCCCCATGGTTTTGAGACTATTTAAGATAATGCATAGGTTGCTGTGACCCTTATCATAATGAGATATCTACTTGCTTCACAAGTAAACAACAACAACAACAACAAACCCAATCCCGCCGAGGCAGGGTATGGGGGAGGTAGAACGTAGGCAGATCCTACCCCTACCCCAGGAAACTCCTGGCGTAGAGAGACTGCTTCCAAAAAGACCTCCGGCATGTGCAGGTGTGCGGGTGACAGAGTAAAGCAAAAGAGAGCCGAAAACGACAGAAAAACAAGCAAAAGCAGGCAATACAAGAAAAGAAAAGCAGGCAAAAAGAAAGCAGACAAACCAAAGGAAGCAAACACAGGGCAGAGCAAAGCAACGCATGGGGCCTAAAGCTAAGGCAAAACAAGAGCAAGAAAAAGCAGGCATGGCTAAAGGGCACACAGGGCAAGGCAAAGCAACGCAAGGGGCCTAGAACTAAGGCAAGGCAAAACAAGGAACCAAAACAACGCAGGGGGCAAGTCAACAAAGGAGCGCCTAACAAGCCTAACACCCAAAAACACCTAAACCCACTAACCACCAGCCGGAACTACCCGCAGATCCTAATTCTATCTCTCCACGCTTTCCTATCACAAGTGAATTTAAAAAACCTTAAGATACATATACATTTCAGCTTGACATGCAGAAAACTATAATCACAGAAAGAATACCTTAACCTCTTGGCACAAATCTGCAAACTCATCCTGTCAAAAATAGAAACACAAGGCATTAGGATTTGAAGATCAGGATCTGCTCCAGGTCTCATGATCATTCATGATGCATCCAAAAAACTAGAGAGTAATCATTGCTGCAGAACTTTTGGAACCTTATTTGTTACTTAGAAGTTGGCGAAGGAAATCTTTATTACTGTTGATAAATATAGGAGTTGTCATATATATCTGGAATATACTGTGTTTCATTGGTGAAAAATGGAGGGTACAATAGAGTTTTGATATGCTGACTTCAGTTGATCACGAAAAAACTCTTGCTTCCTCTGTCAACTTACTCACTAATTACTTGTGCATTAAATATAAGCGACTATGGAAAGATATGAAGTATGAACAAGCCATGTCTGCAGGGGACTTGTATCATTTTGATGACTAACAAGACACTAACACCTAACCAGGTCATGTCCAAGCAACTTCAGAAAAAATGGAACTCAAACCTGAACTGGTGTCCGGTTTGTTTTGCATGTCAAATCAGTTAATAACAGATTCATGTTTTCTACACTTCAAGACAGCTCATTCCTATAATTAGTAATTACTTCTCTTATAATATGTACTGACATTTGTTTTTTATGTTCTAGATATTTTATCTAAATGAACTCGATTTGAAACTTTCTCTGCCTACTTACAACAAAATTGTAACATTGAAAACTAGCAAGAATCCTCTTGTGGTAACAGATCTGACAAAGTGTGGTAGAAAAATAAAAACAGCATACTGTAGAAGGTGGCAAGAACCTGTCTGATTAAACACGCCTACATATAGATAGAAAATTTCCCTTGAGTTTATCTCAATCTGTTCCTACGTTTCATGTTTTGACATGTTCCCATGTTTTATGATTTGACTAAATTTTTGAACTCCCCCATACCCCGCCCAGGTGGGATTGGTTATGTTGTTGTTGCTGTACTAAATTTTTGGGCTGTAACTGGTATGTTTCTGACTGTAATCCTCTATGTCGTGAGGAAGTATAGACTTTCCAAAAGCCTTAAACTTTCGATAAATTGTAGTTTTCCATGTGACTTGTAGCTGAGCATCGGTCCCGGACGGGACCGACCAAGACCGAGACCGAATTAGCCCAAAAGCCGAGACCGAGGACTGGACCGAATGTGGTCGGTCCGGTCCAGTCCGGTCCAACAAGGCAAAATAGGTCGGTCCGGTCCGGTCCGGTCTCGGTCGGTCCGGTCCAACAAGGCAAAATAGTCGGTTTGTGGTCCAGACCGGACCAGACCGAGACCGCATTAGCCCAAAAGCCGAGACCGAGGACCAGACCGAATGTGGTCGGTCCGGTCCGGTCTCGGTCGGTCGGTCCGTTCGGGTGGTTTGCTCAGCCCTACTTGTAAGTAACCATCTCCAAGGTGGCATAGTTGTAAGGTATCCCTACAGTCTCAGAAAAGACCAAGTCTCAAACCTCATAGGGACTTATTAGGGAGAACATCTTGGGATGGCCAGGGAGAAGTATGGAAATAGCGGTTGGGCTGACGTACATCAGAGCCAAAAAGGCTCGACTTCCCGAGGTAATACGGATCCTTCTCCATTATCCCATTTCATGTGACTTGTACTAAAGATTTGAGTCTATTGTGGTAGTGCCCCGTCCCCTAATATTAAATTCCTAGCATTATATTTGCTAGTCACTTATTTGTATCTCTAGCTACATCTCATGAATCATGGTCCCCTGATACCAGTTACCCCACACTACCCCAAACGCGAAACAGTAAAAATCTAGAAGAAGCAATACTATTCAGTGTTAGTGTGTTACTACACCTGCCAGTTATAGTCTTATGTATCCGGAACTTAGAAAACTAGTAGATAATCCATGCACATATAGAGATAGATATAAAATCACAAAACATCAGTTGCTATGTCTGACATATTCAATGAGTGTGATAGTCACTGTCAACTCATTGGTAATTTTCATGTCTTTATAAGTTGTTTATGGTACACAAACTGGTGACTGTTTGTTCGGTACTAATTGGAATTACGTGTTGGAAGATATATGTTGTTTGTCCCTATTGTTTGCTTATGTTGTCCAGATATTCACATTCCCCTAGTTAATGATTTGACCAGAAAAAAGTGATTCTGCTCTTGTACTAATTTGCTCTTTTAATGCTGCTGATATCATATTCTAGTCTGATCTGACGATGCTCTTCCTGTTATGCCTCTTCTGGTTAGGTATGCTGCATCAGTGACTAGTGTACTTGAATTTTCGTTGGTCTAATGTTATACATGTAACCTGAGTTGTGGGTGATAAAACTGATAGCTAATTTGGCTTAGCTGTGCATATTTGTTCAGACTAGACTAGTAAGGGCAGACAGAGGACATTCTATAACCAAATAACCTCCGAACCTAAACAACTGTGGTTAAGATAATGATAGCCGTGCAGGTCATGTGGCTTAGTAGAGTGAATGAAACCAGGTACCATCTAGTACTATTAACATGGTAAGCCACTAACAGGGATAAAGCGCAAAAACGGAACATATAACATACCTCGATATTCTCATGCAAAGATATGATAACCTGAGAAATTACAAAGAAAAAAGTCAGCAGTTAACCAAGATTGTAAAGGTAGCAGTGGCAGACATGTATAATACCTGAATATATAGGCTATAGAGACGCTCTTGCTCTGCCTGGGTGAACGATGGAAACGATTTGCAGAACTCCTTCAGGTATACGACATACACAAAAGTATATTTAAACAAGTGATGCAAATTCGAAATAAAGCAAAACAAACAGACAGCGCTGAGACAAACTATTTCTTTCAAATAATAACGGTTACACAATTTTCAATTATCACTCCCTTTCACAAAGTTCTAATAAACTCCCCAATACAGATTTGTTGTCTATTTATAAGCATCATTAAATAGTGTTTGTGATATGACCACCTAGACTTTATATCAAACTGTATTCTGATCTTCTTGTCCGAAGTAACTAAGCGGGCTTAAATGGTTATTTTCTATACACTGATTAATTCATAAAAGTGTCCTATTCATTGTAAACCTCTAAAACATTTAAAGCTGTATTCAGGGGGTGTTTGTTTTAGCTTAATTGTGGGCTTATGAGCTTATTTGATTTTGGCTTATATCTCACAAGGTCAAGCTATTTAACTTATTTTGAAACTTATGGGCTTACATAAGCTTATTATATCTTAATAAACTTATATAAGCCCACAAGTCTCAAAATAAGCCGGAAATTTGGGGCTTATGAAATATAGCCGAAACACATATAAGCTCATAGGCCACGTATAAGCATAAACAAACACCCCCTAAAAATATTTGCCGGGGTAGCGTCCCTTTTACCAAAAAAAAAAAAAAAACACGCCTGCTAAAACATTTGAAGCTGTATTCATTTATTTAGTTAGGTCAAACAGACCCCATGTCACGTTGTGACGACACAATGCACTTATAAATCAATGCTGAATAATAAGAAAATATTTGGTGAGTAACCAAGTTTCATCACTTAAGACTTTTTCAGCTGAAAAACTTTCAAGTTTCAATATTGTTCCCATACGCAAGTTGAATCTGAGTAACGCAAACTATTACAAACATGGGCTACACTTGTTTTTCAAGTTTCACCTAAAGCAACCCATAACCGCTCCATTTATTAAGGGGGTGTTTGTTTAAGTTTATATGTTAGGCATATGAGCTTATTTGATTTCGGCTTATATATCATAAGCCCCAATTTTCCGCCTTATTTAATAACAGACTTATATAAGCCCACGAGTCTCAAAATAAGCCAGAAATTTGCGTAAGCCGAAATACAAATAAGCTAATAAGCCACATATAAGCTTAAACAAACAGCCCCTAAATCTTGTTGGGGTGTTTGGGATTGCTTATTTTTCTGTTAAGGCTCCTGCTTAAAAATAAGCCCTTTGGTTAAATCTACTAATTTTAACTCAAAATAATCAAGAAGCAGTTTACATAACAGAAAACCCAGAAAATATAAGCAATCCCAAACACCCACTACCTTAATTAATTGGTAAAAGTTAATAATAATAATAATACCTGTTTGGAACAAGTGGTGAGGAGACCTTGTACAGCAAGCTTAAACGACTTGCTCAATTCGTTTTTCCGAGAATCACCCGCTTCCTCCATTTCTTTCTTTTTTATGATTTTTGTGTGTGTGTTTTTCAGTGGGCGGGAGATTGAAAAAAATGATTCCCTCCCACCACTGGATCGATTTTAAAATGTATGATACTCGGACCCGTATTGCCTTGTGTGATCTAATAATTGTGAGTACTTTCTCTATAGCATTCAAACAAACGCCGTCCTATGGTACCAGTGGTACACATAACACACTCATCGAATCAATTGCTAATGTTTAGGCCCATATTAAATGGGCTTCTGCTTAGCACCTTTCTGACTTTATCATTTACGAATAAGTGGTTGTTTGTGTCTTGAACGTGACACCGGGGTAGAGGTGCAAATACATAACCCTTTTTTTTTGTTTCCTTTGGGGCCCACGTCCACGCACCGAAGTTCCAAACTCGAGAAAAGTTTCCCTTTTCAACTAGTCCAACAAAGCCTCCTTTAATCCGGTGGAGAACCTTACCACGTTGCTACAATTACCGACACTACTGAATTCGAGTTTTTACCAAGGTAACAACCATTCCCGTAACACTATGTATTAAGGCTAAAAACTAACGACTCAACCAACTTAATAACAACACAAATGGAAAGTGTAACTTTACAAAAGTCACAACAATGCTAAGCTTAACAAGTTCCTTGCAACGTTGAGTTGAATACTTGTAAATTTATATGTTAACTGGGTGAAAATTTTCTTTGCTTACAAAAAGAAAGTATTCAAAAACAACAATGAGGGTTAAGGGTTAAGAATGAATTGTTTAATGGCAAAATAATGGAAGAAAAAATAAGTGATTAAAGAAATGTGGCTTGGTATTTATAGCAAAACAAACTTCAAGCCTGGCGGATATGGCGGAACCCTCACAAGGGTTCCGCCCGTGTATCACGAGGGTTCCGCCAGGTCTGCAATTATGTTTTGCCATAACTTGCCAAACCATCCAAAGTCACATCACATAAATACTTGGTCAAACATAAAACTTGTGTAAGAACCCTATGGAGAGTCAAACACACAAACCTTGTGTAAGAACATTGTTTAGTCAACCACACAATCTTTCCATAAATGTGATATGACAAAACTTACCATAAATGGTGATGTGACATTTCTAATTTAAGAAATATGAAAATGTTGTGTTTTATATGAAATGTAAATGTAGCAAAAATCTAGTTATGCAAGACTTTAAACTAAAATCATGTTTTACTAAAAACTAAAGTTTACACTTTGTTATTAACAAAACTTAACAAAACTAAAGATCGTAAAATATAAATAACGTTTTTAAGCGATATTTGTATTAACAATCTCCCCCTTTTTGTTGATGACAAAACATAAACTTTGTTTTTAAGTAACTCACAAATTTTAGTGTTAAAGCCTAAAAAAAATGTTATATCAAACTTGTTTTACTTAATTGATGAAAATCATTTTAAGTTACTAAGTTTAGATATATTTCTCCCCCTTTTTGTCAAAACAAAAATAAGATTAGCGTAGCGGAACTTATCCATATGCTCCCCTTTGTCGATACTCCCCCTAGTAGGAGTGCCGAGTAGGGAAACATGGATTTTGAACATACAAAAAAAAATTAGTTGCAATTCTCATACTCCCCCTTGAATATTACTCCCCTAACTCGGAGTATCAAGGAAGAAGTCATGGATTTGGAACCTACAAAACAATGGTTAGTTGGTGATTATGATGTATAAACAAGCATCCATTCACCACATATAATGAGAAATAATCATCCACAATCACAACTCATATATGATCAACCAATAGTAAAAAATGACATTTCAAGTAAAATTATGACTTACAAAAAGTCAAAAGACAAGAAATGAACTTATATTTCTACTTGCCAAATAAAAAGAAAAATAACCAAGAATAAAAATAAAAAGTCCTACTTCTATAAGTAGATGACTTGAACACTTCCTAAACGGGGCAGCACAAACGATACGAAAATACAAATACTCACGATACGGAAATACAAACACAAACGATATGGAAATACAAACACAAAAGCCATTAATCCCTATATCTGTTCCATATGGGGCTTCTTCTCAAAATCATCCACACGTTAAGATATCTGAAGCCTTGCCCACCAAAGCGTTCTCTGAAATTGTTCATTGCAGTGTGAAGATGATCATTGAACTCGTCATTACCCTGCACGCTCAAGTAAATATCATTGAGCTTTTGACATTCACAGTTCATTCTTGTCCACTTACTCGTTATCATATGTTTGTTACGAATAGGACCGTCAGATAAGTTGTTGAACCTTTCTGTAACCGTATTCCAAAAAGGAGCTTCAGCATGAAATTCGTGAACGACTAGCCATAAGTCGGCTAACAAGTTTTCTTCTTCAACGGACCAAGGATTAGCCATTGTAAACTTGTTTAGAAAGTGAAGTGTAGTGAAGAGCCTAGTATGTTATGTGATGCTTTATATAGGGGTGTTTAGAAATTCAAATTTCAACAACTGAGCGGGATAAACGTTTAAATTTTAAATTTAAAAATAAGAGCAGGATAAATTCAAAAACTAGGTTATTTAAAAAAACGTGTGCATAAACATTTAATACAGCGTGTGGAATTGAAATTCAAAATTCAAATTCAAAAAAGGGCGGATAAACGTTTGAATTTCAAATTCAAAAACAAGAGCGGGATAAATTAAAATTTCAAATCCAAACAACGGCCCTATAATGCATCAAACAACGGCCCCACAAGTTATAACCGGAAAAAAAAATGTTCAAAGTTTTTAGTTAAATTTCGAAAAAAACGAACCCGGTAAATAACCGAAAAAAAATCCGAATCCGAACATTTATAACCGAAAAAAAACGAACTGGTAAAAAATCGATAAAAAAACCGATTCCGAAAATTTATAACCGTAAAAAACCGATTCCGAACATTTATAACCGAAAAAACCGACTCCGAAAAAACCGAACCGAACCGAAACTGGTTTTTAGAAAAACCGGTTTTTTGAAAACCGGTTTTCTAAAAACCGAAAACCAGTTTTAACCGGAAAATTTGCACCTCTACACCGGGGTACAACGGGTGGCGTTTCTTTTTTCTGTTAATGAGTCTTAGGGGGTGTTTGATTTCGACTTAATTAACTTAATATGAAAAAAACTAAATTAATTAAGTCATATAAAAACTGTTTGTTTGTGACTTATTAGAGAAAGATGACTGAAAATATTAAGTAATAAAACTGAGGTTGTCTGTATTAAGTCATCTATTAATTAAACATGACTTAATTAAAAATTATAACAAACAAGCCCTTAGGGTGTGTTTGATTTCGACTTAATTGATTTAATATGAAAAAAACTGAATTAATTAAGTCATATAAAAACTGTTTGTTTGTGACTTAATAGAAAAAGATAACTGAAAATATTAAGTAATAAAACTGAGGTTGTCTGCATTAAGTCATCTATTAATTACTCAGAAAAGTCTATATGCGAGTAAGGGTGCTCATCGGGCGAAAACCGGAGCGGACCGAGAAAAACCTGACCGGACCGAGATCGAATCCGGCAAAAAACCTAGACCGAGACCGGACCGAATGCGGTCGGTCCGGTCTCGGTCCAAATAGGCTAAATGTCCTGTTTTAAGCCGGACCGGACCGGANAAAAATACACAACTCAATACTCCTCTCCTTTTGTGTTACCATTTATATTTCTTGTGTATCCGGTTCGTAATAGAGTGAAGGCACGATTTTGGTTCGCCTTGATAACCCGTTTGTGCTAACGGGGTTATCCGTTGTTGTTGTATCCTGGGAGATAGACGTTCACGATTCTCAAGCACCGTGGAGAGGACGAATCTGTCTTAAGGAAAGTGTGAACATCACACGCCTCAACATTTTCTTTATTTGTGTTTTTGAGTCTCCACATCCAAAACTTTACGGTATCGTTTCATTACACTTTTATGTTTTCATGTCATTGTTTAGTTGTCTCTAATAGCAATACACGTAATATATACTACAGATAGTTCTTTGTCAAGAGATCCTGTGCATTGAGGGCTAGTGCATGTTGTATAAACCTGAAATACACCAGAAGAAATATGTGCTTAAGAGCTTTCGCGAACATATAGTATTGTTCAGTCAGTTAATACGTTGTGACATGATAGTATAAAGTATAAACAGCACTCTGCCCTTGAGCATGTGCTAAATCTTTTTTCTTTTCCTATTATGTTACAATTTAGTGATTAATGCTAATCCTACCAACTGGGGCTTGCTCTAGTGGTACCATTCTCCCTCCGCAAACGCTCAGTTGACCGGTCATAGAGGGTCTTTGGAGAATGACCAGGGTTCAAACTCAACTCTTGGCTAATTAGGTCGCTGGGACAGGAGCTCATTGCCTGGGGCTGGGTCTTTGGGGAAGGGTCTGGTTGGTATCAAAAGATGCATGGGATCGGGGTGTTCCCACCGATTTACACCTTTTGGGGTGATTACTGCTAATCCTTACCCCATATTATTCTGTAGCATCAAAAGTTATACACTGCCCTTGCATTCTGGCCATCCTGGAAACAACACACACGCTTACCCTTGTTCTTTGAAGGATTAACCGCGCAAAAAAGTAACCAACTTTGGTTTGATTTTCTTTTTGGGTAGCCATCTTTGTTTTCACCCTTAATAGCTCACACACATTATATAATTTGATTCAAGGTAATCTTCAACGTTATAACAAGTTTTATGTACTGCACATCAGGATAACCTCAATGTGATCATATTTACAAGCAAGTAATCATTTAACATACCCTTTTAATCTTTTTTTATAGATGCTAAATTATGTGGCTGGGACCAACGAAAATGACATCTTCCTTAGTAGTACTCGAGTGTATGACAGAGTTTTGGGTTAAACTGGGCTTCATGAAAACGACTTGCAAATTTCTTTGGACCATTCCACATTTAATTGTAAAAGTAAAATTTTGATTCTTGATGTGTGCATGTTCATGTTTGGAAAGACTTGACTGTGTTACAATTTACCTTGATTGCCCTGGGCCTTCATTAAGTTGGTAGACTGTGTGCAATTTTATAAGTCCCCCACAATCTGAATGACACTTTACATCTCACATATGTCCACTCACACATTAAATTGTCTTACTTCTTAACCTTATTCTTTGTGTCAATTTGTTTGGAATGACACATGTGAATGTACTTTCCCAGAAGTGTAACTCACGTGACTTTTTTAATCATACTAAGAACAAACAAAGCCATATATATAAACATACTCTAAGTAATCACCATTATTGTTTATTCTTACATGCATGTTTCATTAAGTAACAAAGAAAATTAAATCCCATTTTTGTAAACCCAGGCTTCATTATTACTTTTGAAATGTCATATATTTAGCCTGCCTTGATATTTAGATTACACCTATTAGTTGATATTGTTCCAAAATATGCAGTTAATGTGAATGTTAAGTTGGATATGTAGGTGTGAGAATCAATGTAGTTTGGTTTATCCCAACATTGTGAACTAATGTGTTTTCCACACAATAAATGATAAAGAAAGAAAAGAGAGAAGCCATACTATGCATGCATGAGAAAAGAAAAGTAAAACTAAAACAGGTTCTATTTGTGCAAGAAAAAAGGGAATTTGTTTTCTACATTATTTAGTCAAACACATGTTGTAATCATGAAAGATTGGTTTACGGCTGGAGGATGAGATGATCTTTGACCAAGCCTTTCATTTCATTTTGTAACAGTAGTACTACATAGAGCCCATAAAGGCAAGAGCAACAAAGTTTTATCAAGTGTTTCAATAAAGAATTTTTTGAGTGATCTAATATTTTGTCGAAAGATATTTTGTGAGCAATTTTTGTGTGAGAGTAACATATCATATATCCAACAAACATTAACCTTTAGAATCAGGATTAGAGACAAGGACGTATTCACGGGGTCTAGTAAAGATTATGCACATATCAGAAACACTGAATGAGAAAAGTGTTAGTTGCGATTATAGGAAAGAGCGTGGTATATAGCTAATAAACTGAGCCTCGACAATGCTTCCAGCTATAAAATGTACATAAGTGAATTTGTTGTCATCTTACTAGGTTTCTGAATCCATTTCTTTATGTACCAATAATTATGAAGATGTCACGAGAAACATTTCCCTTGTCCAAAATGGCATTTTATGCATCAAAGTTGGCCTATAGAGAATGTTACTTTTGGAATTATTCATGAAATGATGTGATAAATAAATTAAAAATATATCCAAAAGCTTCCAAATTAAAAACTAGTCTAACTCATGAACAGAATAAGTACGAACGAAGTCACAAGAAAATTTTAAAGAGTTAATAATTAAATCGTTTTTAATAAAATAAAATAATCTTTTACTGTAACTGTCTCTGTTTTAGTATTTGTTTCCGACTATTGCAATGTATATTTTCTAGTGTGTGCCTATATGAAAACCATGTGGAGGTGCGGTTATCTTGACTCATTTTGATGCTCAAAACGTTTTTGTAGTGCAAGTTTTGTTGTAAAAACAAAAGATAACCCAAACTCTCCTATTTCAATGTAGCTTCGTCTGAATGTACCCGAAAATACATATTGGTTATGTACTCCCTTTAGCATTCAAGAGACATTATGCAAGTGATGTTTTAAACATAACGTTTTGATTTTGTATTCACAATATGAGACGAAAATATATTTGTCCTATTTGTGAGAAATTTTTGCAAAAATTTGACATGGGGTGTTTTAGTAAACATGTTACTAGTTAACAAGAATGCAATTCCTAACTATGGAAACATGATTAGTTTTGTTTAACACCTAAGTTACTGCATTAATTTCTCAAGTTAATGCATAACCCCAAGTTTTTGATTTTGTGCAAGAAATAGAATTCCTAGACTCAGATCAGGAGTGTAGTTACGTTAAGTAAACTTACAATGATGAATAGAGAGCAATGAGGATGGTTTCAAGACCAAAAATTCATGGGTGAGGATGAGTGAATAGTAGCAGTTTGTAAATGATGGGTGGAAAAGGGTGTTTGGTTTAATATAAACTAATGGACAATCTGCAGGCCGACGGAAACGGCGGAACCAATGAAAAGGTTCCGCCCGTTTGGGCTGAGGGTTCCGCCGGGTCTGCTGAGGAAAAAGGCTAGAAGGTTTGTTTTGGCTTTTGTCTAGTGTTTAAAACTACAATGTGGGTTCCATG
>LBNU01036965.1:11364-23739 GCA_014162995.1 Artemisia annua | reverse complement strand
AAAGATCTTTCAAATTATCACTATGAGGCTTAAGCGAATTCATGACCTCATTCTCAAGTGTTTCATTTCGAGCATCGTTAAAATCATTACTCCATTTCACATGTAACTCACAAACCCTCTTTTGTGATAGATTCACCTCCTGCATATCCCTTATGCTTTGCACTTTCTCCAGCCCACAAATGTGAATCTTCCTTTGAAAATTCTTTAAGTTCCTTAGCCAAGATATAAAAAAGGCGTCGTTTTCAACAACAACTTTGTTGGAAAGAGTTTGTAAGCTTTTCATCTCACTAATCCCTAATGGCATCATATTCCAAAGCAATGTATCCCGAATATCAAAATGCCGCAAGTTTTTAAGCTTTAAGAAATTTTCGGGCAACGTGGTCAAGTTATAACAGCCGGAAACGATCAATGTCTGTAAATTATGAAGATTGCAGACATTTTCTGGCAAATGTGTGATTCTAGTTCGAGATAAGTTAAGATACCGCAAGTGCTTCATATTGCCGACACACTCTGGTACCTCAGCTATATCTACTCTACTCAAACTTAGAACCCTCAACAATGGTAATTTGTGAAGTATGTCAGCCAGTAACTTACTTGCCAAGTAGGATGGCTGCCGGCTATAATCTCCCATCACATTGGGCATAGCTAAAAACGTTCTCAAACTATCAGCTCTTTCGAATGCCTTGAACTTGTTGTAAGTCATATATGTCTCACAAACAAATGACATATGGCGGTACTTTTTAAAAGCTTCCTTCCTAATATTCTTCTCCACATCTATGTCTAACCTTGAATAAAATTCTCCAGCAACAAATGTGGCTAAATCATTCATGAGGTCATGCATCACAAACAACGATTCTTCATGAGGCGCACGCTGAAAAAAAGACCTTGACAACAGCTCTTGAAAATATTCCTCACCCAAGAATTCCTTTGATTTTTCTGTAGTTGAATTGTGCAAAAACCCTTCCGCCATCCACCACAATATCAAGTCATCTTTCTCAAACACGTAATCCTTGGGGATCAAGCAACAATATGCAAACAATTGCTTCAGACGTGCAGAAAGATCAAGGTAGCTTAGTCTAAGCGCCGGAACAATTTCGCCTCCGTCTTCTAACATCCATATCTCACTATTCAACAGCTGCTTCCAATATTCTTCATTTGTTTTTGTTCTGAGTAAACTTCCAAGTGCTTTTAATGCCAAAGGCAAGCCACCGCAATTTCTAACGATGCCTTCACCATGTGGTCTCAGCACCGGATGTAAATCAAAGTTCTTTACACCCAAAGCATATTGAGCAAATAAAGATAAAGCATCATCATCTGACAGCTTCTTCAGATCGTATGGATGATCGTAGCCCAACTTATTAAGCAATTGTTGCTTTCGAGTTGTGATGATTATTTTGCTTCCATGAGCCACTTCAAAGAATGGGGCCACTAATGTTTCCCAGTCTTCCAGCTTTTCGCTCCATATATCATCTAAAACAAGGAGAAATCGCTTCCCAGCAAGTTGATTCTTCAGAGCTGCTTGAAGCAAATTTAGATCTGCAAATTTCTTATTTCCGTCCCCACCTATAGATTGAAAGATGACTTTACTTATATTGAAGCCGTCAAAGTCATCAGAGACACAAACCCATGCCTTGAGCTCAAAGTGATCCTTCACTATTTTATCGTCATACAAAAGTCGAGCTAAAGTCGTTTTTCCTATCCCACCCATACCAACTATGTCGAGAATCAGGGTGTTACAAAGAATTGAACCTTCAACCATTGAATACCTGAAGATAAAATACACAATACATTTCAAAACACAAAATAACTACCTGACACATACAAGCCAATGTTCCATATCCAATTCATAAATGTTGTAAAAGCAAAGTCCATAGCTTTTCCTGAAGCGGCAAAACTTCAACAATTTACATAGGGGTCCTCTTATCATGCCCTGCTTAGCACTTTTTCAAAAGAAAGTTAACCATTAAGAGTAAAACTTCATCTCCTTTTCAGCAAGGTCTGAACACACCTCGAATATTTGAACGTGTAATGTACAAAGATGGAAATTCAATCCTCAGGATATTTTCGTTTATGCATATGTTTTGTCTTATGTTTGTTTTCATGCTAAGGAAGTGAACTAAATTTGGGGAGGATTGTTGGAAAATTTAGTGCACTTGAGGGATCAAATCATACTTGAAAATGGGTTTGGAGGTACAGAGTGTACACCCATCAAGTCCCTGATTACCCTGACTCAATAGTGGTTGTGGTAGTGTGAATCTGTTTCTGCTGATGCATGAAACGGACTCTGCTGCTAGTGTTGTGAATCTGCTGCTAAGACTCTACTGCTAGCAGAATCTGCTGCTAGTTGATTCTGCTGATGAATCTGCTGCTAGCCTGATTCTGCTGATGACTCTGCTGCTAGCAGATTCCACTGATGAAATGTAACTGATTTGACCTATTCAAATGACAGTTATATCTACTATTATGACCACGTTTAATTGGTCATGTAACCACTATCTTTGGCTATAATAGGGGTAATTATGTGTAGATTAATGGGCCGATTAATTCTCATAATTCCATTTGATTAGTTATGAGTACTTTCCTATTTAAGAGGAATTATTGTTGAGCATGAAATCACACAGAAAACATAAACACTAATATACACAAGGGTTGTTGAATTGTGCCTAATTCAAGAACAAACATTTGGTCTTATCCCAAGTAGATATTCGTGATACCCAGGCATTAGGGTCGAATAGTTTACTTTGGAAAGTGATAACACGATTTCAAGTGATATCTGGTAACCATTTAATTGGTACGTAGCTAGGCTTTGATTATCTTACCCTGTTCTGGGCTCATAACCACCAACAGTTACTACTAAAAAACTAAAACTATGCCAAATGCGAGTGCTTGGTGATTCATATAGTCAACAGCTTGCCATTTTATGTAAAGCACTAATGTATAGCATGGGTTCATTGTTTAGGTACGTGAATGAAGAAGTTAAAGCCTATTGCCGGGAAAAAAAAAAAAAAAAAAAGTAGGATCATATTTAAGGAGCACCACTAGGATGTTTATGGGATTTTGATGGTGGAACTGATCGTTCGGGGAGATTTAGAATTAGGGGTGGATAAACAAATGATGATGTACATGCTAAAGGTTTTAAATGCTTTGTTGTGGTACTGGGCAATAACATTTATTATTTAGATGTGGAAAAGGCCAAAATGGGTATGGGTGGAAACAGGTTTTTTTTGTACGGGTCAAACTGGTTTGTGTTGAGACGAGCTTAGAACGGGTCAAAATGGGTCGTATTCATTTTATTCGGCTATTTTCTTTTTACAAACAGTTACATGTTAAATATAATTTAAAAATCTCGCTACCATTGTACTCTAATAGTTTGGTTTTTGAACCATTATGAATAATTCGTATTCCATCTCTATTTTAAATCATTCTTGCGTGAAAAAAGGTTTTATTGACAGAAAAGATCAAAGAAAATGTCAGGTAAGCTCCTGATATTCTAATGCATACTATTGCCATATCATGAGTTGTCACCACACCAGGTTATAGTGCTTAATTTGTGATCTTTTAAACAACTAATACATTATAACTATGATTTTTCCTTAATCATGTTATAGGCAGAACTATTTTCAAAATAGAAAATACATGCTAGATAGTAGCTAATATGGTATCACCTAGGGATGAGCATGGTTCTGGAACTGGTTGGAACCGGAACCGGAACCAGTGGATCCGAGAACCGATTTTTCTGAAAAGTGAGAACCGAGAACCGAACCGAATATAGTTTTTGGTTCCGGTTCTGGTTCCGGTTCCGGTTCCGGTTCTTTTGGATCTACCCGTATAGGAACCGCTTTTCGATTAAGCTAATAAAAAAACACAAAAAATTAAACTTTTTAAGAACTTGCAACCATTTACATTTAAGCAAAGTATTAATAAAACGAAAAGTGCTACGTGATGATCATGTGGCTACGTGATGATGATAGATAATAAACAATATATTAATAAAAGTGCTAGCAAATTTTAGCATGATGAACATGTAAAAACTAATCGAATGCAAATTAAATAAAATATAAACTTACTTCCATTGTTTTGATGATGATGAATGATCTTGGAATGTTATTAGGTTTAGATTAATTATTGATTTGTGGATGTCTCAGCTAATTAAAGATTAGGTTTTATAGTGTTTGGCTTGATGGCTAGTAGTCATAAACACTAATATACACAAGGGTTGTTGAATTGTGCCTAATTCAAGAACAAACATTTGGTCTTATCCCAAGTAGATATTCGTGATACCCAGGCATTAGGGTCGAATAGTTTACTTTGGAAAGTGATAACACGATTCCAAGTGATATCCGGTAACCAGTTAATTGGTACGTAGCTAGGCTTTGATTATCTTACCCTGTTCTGGGCTCATAACCACCAACACAAGTTTTGTATCTTATTCATTTTACAAACTGGTGTTTCGATTATTTATTAGAGTGTTGACCAACGGCTTACATGTATATTATAAACGGGTAATCCAGATGAGGTTTTTCCATGTCCAAGTTACCTGTGGAGGACGAGTTTTTTATAGTCCAATGTACCCGTTGGCCGTTGCCTCACTGACTGTTTTCGACCTTTTCTTTGGCTACCTTTAAATATGTATCTAGGGAAGTTTGAGCTTTATACCTTTTGTGATGAGGTCTAGTGTCTTACCATTAACCTATTTAATCTATATTACTGTTTCATAAACCATGAGTAGCGTCTTAGGTAATTGTTTTTCTTAAAGATGAGTAGACTAAAATGTCTTTACCAACCAAATTTTCTATATTATTTGTGACACGCCACTGCCCTAAGAATCCTATATTTTGAAGCTAGTTTTAACCTCCATGGATAAACGCGAGTTGTAAGGAAAAAAAGTTTTCAATATTGTTACTTGATACTTCAAAAAAGATGTTGATGAATATTTATCATGATTCGTTGCATTATACCTATGTGTGAAAGTTTTCTTTTTAAAGTTGAATTATATTAATCAGAAAAGAAGCTGTAAACTTACAAACATGTTCATGTTTAGAATCAAAAACATGCTAGTGTGGCGGTTGCAACACCAAAGTTTTACAACCCCTATGTGGTGTACCTAACTAGTTTAGGGTAAAACCGAGGGGAGATCGTTCTCTATGAGAATAGTGAGGTACGTTTGAGATGTATAACAAATTTGATCTAAAGGCAGAAGAGAATTAGTTTTTGTATTTCTATATTTTATGAAAGCAAGTAAAATATCGGGTTTGAGTGAGATTCGTTTTAAGACTAATATTCACCTAAAATTGCAAGAAAATAAATAACAAAATAAAAGTAAATTTGGTGCAAACAATAAGAGGGAAAAACGTATTTATCTATGTTACTCCTTGCTCGCTATCCAATTCTACCTGCTGTTTGGTCATTAACTGAATGTTTGAAATTCATAATTAACAATTGTTGTGAAACTCATCCACAAACCTATGCTACTAATAGCACAATGTGCCCCAGATGCGGATGTGTGTGAAAGTTGTTCTTTTAAACACGTATTGAGCCTATATGTCATCATTTTAAATAGTAAATTACAAAATATGCCTTTTGTATGCATTTGCATATTTGAGTAACCCGCACTTCTATTTTGATTTTTGAAATCTTGTGCATATGAAGAGTTTTGGGTACAGTGCGAAGATACATAAACAATAATAAAGATACATACATATATAAATAAATAAACTATAAAGCAGAGAATGTACCTGTTAAATTTATAAACTTATTAATAATTGGAGACACAAATACACATTTAGATTTTAAGACTATACTTCTTCTGTCCCAAAATTATTGTTCAACTTTCCATTTGTGTATGTATCAAAATAATTGTTCACTTCTTATCTGAACCAATCAAAAAGCTTTAAAAATATAAAAATGAAATTTGACTGCATAGTATAATAGTCTCACTTTTCTAAAATGTGTGATTCTTATATGAGACAATTATTAGTGACGGCAAGAGTATTATTTTCTAAAGTTTTGAACTTAATTATAAATTACCGCCTCGTTTTTTAATGATTTTTATTGCAATTTAATCGCCTTTCTATGCATTTTTACCTTTTAATATATATAACTAAATTTGCAATATTGTTAAGATTTATTAGCACAACAACTAGCTCAATTTTCAGATTGTGTTGTGTATATTGTCCAAAGATTTAAAGGAGTTCGTTGAATTGTTCCATGGGAGGCCTGTACCATCTTATAATTGTTGAAATTGCGTACAAATAAAACCTTACTAAAAGCATCTTATTCTATGTACATGGATTCAAGAGAATCCCACAATTCCTTTGCAGATTCCATGTTCTCATAAATATCAAACAAAGGTTCATACATACCGTTTAGTATATGTCCTCTACAGATGTAGTCATCGTTCTTCCACTTCGATCTGCGTCTGATTGTTTCAACCATATCATCCTCCAACAACTTTGGCATAAGGGTAGACACAACATACACAACCTTTAATGTTTTTAAAAGGAAGTACATCTTCTTCTACCACCATATGAAATCATGCCCTTCAAATTTATCGAGTTTTCCAAAGTTAGCAGTCATCTCCTTAACTGTATTTCCTCCGACCATGATTATCACAAAATACTTTATTCGTTTGTTAGAAACTGGGGATAGGGTGTGATGATAATCTTGAATATCTTGGATGAATCATGTAAGGTCACTTTTCAAATGAAGTATTTCGACCCTATTGATGGAGGGGTATCACAAAATCCTTTAGGTTTTATGGCGTTGCCCCAAACCCCGCGAGAGGAGGCTTCCCCTCAACCCCCACCTGCTAACTTGGGAGCGGGACCCCAACAAGGGGAACTGCCCCTTGACCCCTGGGTCTTTGTCTGATCGGAAACATATTAGCTCAACAAGTGTGCACTCCACACTTCTCTAACTCATATCCGAGCATAATATGAAATCAATCGTAGTTATCTAAAATAGTTGATGACACTAAAATCACCAACAGTTGCAAACTAAAAATTCTCATCCTGTCTTCCATATTTAATGTTCTTTTTTACCTTAACTCAAATTGTTTTATTATATATCAGCAGTGGCGGCCCTGAGGATTTGAGTACCCAGTGCGAGCCAAGACAAAAATGCCCCTAACTCCTAGCAAATTTTCTTTTTTTATAAATGATAACTAATGTTATAGCAATTAATTATATCCATAACAAAATCATAGTATTAAAAATACATACCATAGTAGTTAACCGATGATTCGTGAAGTTCTCCTAGTATTCTTCATAGCAAATTGGTTGATTAGCTCTTCACAGTTTAAAATTTTTCCAAAAATTTGTGCCCCATTCGAAAATGTGCCCTGTGCGGAAATCGGGTTTGCACCCCCTCCGGGCCTCCCTAATATCAGAACCATGCAAAGATGATAATTTAATGGACAAGCAATGTCAACTTATTAGAAGCTAAATGCGACCGGCTTTATTTTGCATCTTGATTGGCTCATATATGCCTTCATTTTTCAAAAATCATAACCCATACACTAACAATATGGCTACACTAACAATATGGCTACACTAACAGTATGGCTTGCTTTATCTGGTATATACTTACAAATAAATATGATTTAAGTTTTTCAAGCGTAGCATAAAACTAGGCCGTCCATGGACCATGGGAGGGGCATTAGATCTAGTATGTATATATAGGATTGAGTTATGGTAACGGTTCAACCAGTAAAATTGCAAAATCAGCTTAACACCGAAAGTAGTGAAATATGTTTATGAATGCTTTAAAACTAATGATTTCAGCTCCATACTAAATTTACCGGTGTACCTACAAAGCTAACCAGGTTCGTTCATTTAACTCATTAAGTTAACCAGGTTTCCAAATTCTACTCACTAAAAATACAAAAAAATTAACCATTGTCTTCTGTTTCTTCAAACTATAAGTTAATTTCACATATACACCATGGACTTCTTAACATAAACCTTGACGATAAAGCTAATTAGACTAAATCGATGCAAAAGTTACTTGGCTAAGAGGAATCCTTCGTTAAGAAAAGAAAAGTATAGCTTGGCATGTTTATTTTTTTAACGAGAAGACATTTTTTGTCAACAAGTTGTGCATCATCTCTTTTATTATATACCACAGACTGAGTCATTTTTGGTGATAAATTATGAACTATGAATCGTTGACTTTTATTTTATATATTTGGCTCCTAATCTGTATGTATGATGTTCATACCATTTGAAAGCAGATGCAATTTAAGCTGATTCAAATATCTCTGGCTTTTATTTTTGGTGCTCTTAAACTTGCCATTCTTTTGTTTTTGTTCAACTGTCAAAATGAAGTCGGTAACAAAACAGTTTGAACACTTCAAAATAAAACTAGAATCCATAAAATTAGCAACCAACAACTTTGCTGATGCAAATTGCATCGGGAAAGGAGGATTTGGGGAAGTGTATAAGGGAGAACTAGTCCATTCCAAGGGGCATACCGTTGTTGCTTTAAAACGCTTAAATCGTAAATTTGGGCAAGGAGACCCCGAGTTTTGGAAGGAGATTATCATGCTTTCCCTTTACAAACATGATAATATTGTCTCTCTTCTAGGGTTTTGTGATGAGAGTGGCGAGCAGATCCTCGTGTATGAGTATGCGTCTAGGAGAAGTCTTGACTTGTATCTAGATAGTGAGGATCTAACATGGACTCAACGCTTAAAGATATGCATCGGGGCGGCTCTGTTGGATTTATAAGTCCAAATGCTTCTTCATATTGTACTGATTTTTATGTATTTATGCAGACATGTATTAGGACCAATAGGATTAGATTACCAGGATTGCTTACCTGTCAAATATGGCAGTTATTTTAGGTTATTTAGTTAGGAAAACGTTTTGAGACAGTTACAAAGGAAGGGACATGTCTTTTCATAAAGCATTGCAACCTTTCTTGGTGACTTTCCAAAACCTATATATACCTTTGTAATTTACAGAATTATATATCCTATTTTAGCAGTTATTATTGTTATATTTCCCTCCTTAATTCGTCCATATCTATTTCAATATTTCTATATCAAACTGCACACAAAACTCATTTACAATTCTGCACATATGAAGAACACTTACCATAATTCTGAGAACAAACAAACAAGCCCAAGCAAGAAGCCTGTGTACCCTTTCAATAAGTGGTATCAGAGCAAAATTCCTGGGAGAATCTTTGAAAGATCTCAAACTGAGAATCTTCAAAGACAAGTGAAGAGGAACACAGAACTTGCAATGGGAAATAGAATCAGACAGATTTCTAGAGAATGCAAGGAAATGTTGAAGAAAAGAATGGAGGAAGTCTGTGCACACAATGAAGCAATGTCACAGAAGAACTTGTTGGGAAGATATAGGAACTATGTCTGTTTTACTTGTAAATTGAAGGGACATATTGCAAAACATTGTCCCACAGATTGCAAGAAACTCATGTCTGCAAGCCCTGAAAAGATCAAGCATAAGGAAAAGCAATATCAAATCAAGTATCCTGAGGCAATTCACATCACAACAGATTGGATGATTGAAGGAACTGATGAGGCAAATTGGAACATGATTTGGTATGTGAGTAATACTTTGGATAGACATGTATGCAGTAACTTGTCTTTATTTTCAAAGATTAAGGAACATTTTTCTGTGAAAAAGGATGAAAAACAGAAAAAACTTGTCATTTCTCATGGAATAGGTGAAGTGCAAATTAGAATTAAGGATAACATCTTGGTGATACCTAGTGTAAACTACATACCAGAAGCAACATTAAATGTGTTATCTGTGCCTCAACTTGAAGCACAAGGCTTAATTCTGTCATATAAAGGGAATAGATGCACTCCTATGCCTATGTTTAGAAACCCCACAGATTGTGTATTTGATGCTGATAAGATGATTCAGAGGCATAACCGATTTCTAGAAGGCTATTTTGGCATCTTAGATGAAGGGTCACAGAATAGGAATGATAGCAAAGGGAAGAAGGTCTCATTCTCACCCATGTGTCATATCTGTGAAGAAATTGGCCATTTGGATTACATGTGCCCACAGAACCCCTACACAGCAAAGGATGATTCATTCCTAGTCAAAGGTGTACACATTCCTATCCCAATTAAATGCTTTAATGATTGCATAGCCCTATTGAACCTGCTTGAAGATGATTATATACTTAGCATGAATTGGGATGGCTATAGAGAGAATTTTATGAAAGCCTATACATGGTTTTATGCTGTCTATTTGAAAAAACCCCTACCAGGACCATTACCATTGAGAATCAAGGGGACTGAGATCCATCTCATGGATCTGCACAAGAGGATAGAGACCCTAGGTGGATACCTAGGAGTGGACTTTGCAAACAAGTTCTCCTATATTGCTGAAATTCTTGGATTAGATAAAGAAGATGGTCAAAGAATCAAGGAAAGCTACAATCTATATTTGAATGTTTTCATATGCTTTTACAAGACTGCAAGAGTCTCAAATGATGAAGCAGAAGGACTTGCTTCAGGCAAAAGGAACTGCCAAGGGATAGATCAAGAGGATCAGGACATTGAGAACTCCACAGCAAACATTCAAGAAGAAGGAAAGATTGAGCACTTTGGTGTCAAGCTAGAAGATGCCATGGATACAAGCCAAGAGAATATAAACAGCACCTATGAAGAAGGAGAGACAAGCAAAGGAAATGAAGGAATTATGGAAGAAGGAGACTGCAAAGATGATTTTGTAGTCATTGTGTGAACTTGATAACAGCAAGAACCATTTGAACTTAAGGGGAAGTGTTGGATTTATAAGTCCAAATGCTTCTTCATATTGTACTGATTTTTATGTATTTATGCAGACATGTATTAGGACCAATAGGATTAGATTACTAGGATTGCTTACCTGTCAAATATGGCAGTTATTTTAGGTTATTTAGTTAGGAAAACGTTTTGAGACAGTTACAAAGGAAGGGACATGTCTTTTCATAAAGCATTGCAACCTTTCTTGGTGACTTTCCAAAACCTATATATACCTTTGTAATTTACAGAATTATATATCCTATTTTAGCAGTTATTATTGTTATATTTCCCTCCTTAATTCGTCCATATCTATTTCAATATTTCTATATCAAACTGCACACAAAACCGATTTACAATTCTGCACATATGAAGAGCACTTACCATAATTCTGAGAACAAACAAACAAGCCCAAGCAAGAAGCCTGTGTACCCTTTCAATAGGCTCGTGGACTTGCTTACCTGCATAGCTCTTTTGGAACCCATCAGAGAGTGCTGCACCGCGATATTAAAAGCTCCAATATTCTATTAGATGAAAATTGGAATGCTAGGATCTCAGATATGGGTTTGTCCAAATTTGGTCCTGCAAATCAACAAATCACATTTCTTGTCTCGGATGCTGTAGGCACGTTTGGCTGTTGTGGTCCAGAATACAGTGGCGGCCCTGAGGATTTGAGTACCCAATGCGAGCCAAGAAAAAAATGCCCCTAACTCCTAGCAAATTTTCTTTTTTTGTAAATGATAACTAATGTTATAACAATTAAGGGCTAATGCCATAATAAAGCATCATACTTGTCAAAAAAAGCTGTTTTGAGTAGCGAACTTTTTTTTTCCTCGTTGGTATACCGAACTTGCATTTTATTGCCAAAAATACGTACTTTTGTACTTTTTCTCACCTTTTTATGACATTTTTGCCCCGACTTTTTAATAACTTGAGGGGCAAAAACGTCCAAAGTACGTAGTTTTGGCAATAAAATGCAAGTTCAGTACACCAACGAGGAAAAAAAAAGTTCGCTACTCAAAACAGCTTTTTTTGACAAGTATGATGCTTTATTATGGTATTAATTATATCGATAACAAAATCATAGTATTAAAAATACATCTCATAGTAGTTAACCGATGATTCGTGAAGTTCTTCTAGCATTCTTCATAGCAAATTAGTTGATTAGCTCTTCACAGTTTAAAAAATTTCCAAAAATTTGTGCCCCATTTGAAAATGTGCCCTGTGCGAGAATCGGGTTTGCACCCCCTCCGGGCCTCCCCTGCCAGAATATATAGAGACAGGGCTATTAACAAAGGAGTCAGATGTTTACTCCTTTGGTGTGGTTTTGTTTGAATTGTTATGTGGGAGGTTGTGTATTTCCAACAACAAGAATGATAAGCATCTTCCTTTAGCAGGACTGGCATGACACTGCTATGAAAACAAAAAAATGGATGAGATTATTTATGGTAATATTAAGGATGAAATAGATACTTCGTCGCTAAAGGAATTTACGAAAGCTGCATATCAATGTTTGAAGAGAGACCCCCAGGAACGTCCATTAATGAGTGAAGTATTGACAATACTCGAAAACGCGCTTAATTGTCAAGTAAGATGTGTTGTTGTTGTTGTTG